>JADLZK010011502.1:0-64981 GCA_015847255.1 Hyparrhenia diplandra | reverse complement strand
CATTTACATGTTGATGCAACCTTACGAGCCTCAAGATCCGAAGATCAAATAAACCTGAGCACTGATGACTGACTGCCCCCAAATTCAGATTTCGAAGGCGCAGAACACACACAACCAGCACGCCAAGATAACATAAACAGAACATCAGTCATCAAATGGCTTCCTATTGCCGTCATCATAAAGAATTCTCAACCAGGCTAAAGCAGCAGCACGTCATTGGCACTGTACAAATAAATAATCTGCCCCAGACACCTAATAACATAATAAAAATCAATAGACAACAATGTGCACAATATAATACATGTCAACACTCAAGCCCGCATTTGGTAGCTTCCATTACCAGTGGCTGCGAGGTGTCTTGATATACAGCACAATAAATGGGCGGTCTAGTCTGTATTCCCGGGTTAGAAGAGCTATGGTTATGAACAGCCTGTGATCTTCTGATCTGATGATGAAAAAAAGGGAAAAAAAAAAAAAAAAGAATGGTCAGCATTGATAGTTCGCTGCAGCAGAGCATGATATATAGCCTGTAAAACGTACCAGTACAAGCAATTTAAATTTCTCCATATATTAATGAGAACCTTTTGCAATACAAAGTTTCTCAATAAAGATAAAGATTACAGATTCATTCATACAACTGAAATTTATCACGAGTAACTTGCAACACAAGTACCATCAAACCCTCTTATCGGTGGAAACATGAAAATCTCCTAGAAAAACAAACTTAGTTTTCAAACAATTTGAATCGATCCACTTCCATAGTGAATATAGATGTACCTCAACACAAAAGTTGAGCTGCAAACTCAATCTAGAAACATTCATACAAAATGATAAATTTCAGGTGCATATGCACAACAAGACAAAATTCTTGGGAATTTGTCTGTTAGTGTAGGTGCACCTTTAATTTGTTATTTTTGTATAAACTTATACAAAACAAGTTTACATCTCACCTTTTGTGTCGAAGTATGTCTTTAGATTCACTATGGATATGTATGGTTTCAATTTTTTGGCAACTCCTAAGTATGTTTTTCCATCAAAGAGGGGGTCTGCACTCTTGTGAACTAGCTGTAACTGTGATGCATATTTACTCAGATATAATCTATTAATGCAGGTACAAGTGGAAATGTTTCGACTGTGCACTGTCAAATTTTATCAAGAATTAACAACTAAGATGCTAAGACAAACCAATAAAGCAATGCTTCCTTATAAAACTGAAACAAGGAAATCAACACAACAACCAAAGTGAAGAGCTTACCATTTTATTTAACCCAATCTTGGATACATACAAGAGCCTCAATTGTTTTGATACTTAATGTGCTCCATTGCTTATGTATCACATTTACCTCACCGCTTAACGCGACATCAAAATTAACAGCAGAAGCTGGAACTGCCAGGACATCACGTGCCATAACTGAAAGGGTTGGATACTTTGAAGAATTATTCATCCACCAGTTCAGAATATCAAAATCATCCTTCCTTGGGACAAGACCATCTTCAAGGTAGTTGTCAAGTTCTGTCAATTGTTGGTTCCTTGTCTGTGCATTAAGATGTTCATCCCAATCTTCCAATGAATCACTGTCAAATCCATCCAACTCAACATCACGAGCTTCACGAACTGATGTATCAGCACCCAAGTTATCTGAAAGACCACAATATTCATGAAACAGCTCCCTTACTGTATCACGAATAGCAGATAAATACTTTTCTGCAACAGTACCAAAAGCTCGCTTTAACCGAACTTCGATAAAAGTAATTTTGAATCTGGGGTCAAGAACAACAGGTATCGACAACCACACGCGTATGAATTTTGCCAATACTCATTGAATGCTTCCTGCATCCCCAAACCATGTTAGCAAGTTCAGTGTGATCTGTTGATGCTTCTTCTTTACAAAGCTGTTCTAACTTTCCACAATTCATTGAAGTAGATATTTGCTGTGGGGCAAACAGGACCACAAAATCACTTCAACAGCACGATAAAAAGCCCTGAGTATCCGGCAAACAGACTCAGCAGTTTTGTTATCTTCTGCAGATAACAATTCTTCAGAGGGAAATGCCTTCTTGAAATTCAGAAGAAGTTCAAGCCTAAAGTAAATTATGTGCCACCATTTAGCATCTTCCTGTGGGCACTTCAATCCCATATTTGCAACAACTTCTAGAACTTGCTGTCGAGTCAGAGATGAGGACATATGTGATTGAATAAATTTCTCTAGTATGCAACCAACATGATAAAGCACTGATTGCCCTTTTGAAACAATGCTGTTAAGCACATCATTCACGCAAGTGATATTGTACAGTTCACCTCTAATAGGAAGGCATTTCCTTTGGATGAGCAAGTCCATTAGTTTTGAGGTTCCCTCGCCATTTCTAATTTCACTGCTATATGTCAAGCTGAAATGCTTCTGATCAAGATTCCAATCTCTTATAGCTTCCTGTATGACATTAAATGGTCCAATATCAGAATCCAGCACACAGGCCTCCTTAAATTGTATCATCCTTTCCAAACTAGTAGGTGAGGACCAAAACACACCAAATTTGATGGTTTTTCTTTGAAGTTTCCAGTCAGAATCAATAAAATGCACTGCCAAACAGAGATACTTCACTGAGGCCTCAGCTCCACGAGGAGCCCAAACACTTGCTGACAAGGAAACCCGATGAGACAAAAGTGCAATTTTTTTCCTTAAGGTCAGCCTTTTCTTTCTGAAACAAAAGAGTTGAATACTCTTCTATATCAATGCTTGAAGCCATGTTAAATGTGGGGTTTAGGCTCTTTGCAAACCTTCTCATTTCTTCATGCTCGACAATCGACAAGGGATAGCCATGTGAAATAATCATTCTAGTTAACTCTTGATAAGATGCTTCTTGGTCAGGTTTCCTGGTTATATTAGTAGCAGTCTGAGCTGATGAGGTATTTTTTTGCTCTGAGGGATTCATATCCTCCATTGCTGGTAAAAGCTAGAACATGACGTGCCACAGGGCTTGCATCACCTGAGCTGCCTTTGAGGAACTTACTAGCATATTCTGCAATTTGAACTTTGCCATTTGTCAATGCAGGTGAAAGCTCGTCTTGAAGGTTAGATTTACAACTCGGTAGACTGGACTGGAACAACACACCTTTCTGATGATTTAGGCTATTTCCAGTCAGTGCTGGACAAGTCTGAGTATGCCGGTTCAAATGGCTTCTACCTTTATCTGCACTGAGTCGCTTGTGGCAATGGACACAGTCAGCACCCTTGACTCTCCCTTGAACATAGAATGGTATAAAAATCCTTCCAGACCTTTGACCTGAATTTGGTATTCTCACTAGGAGTCAGCAACTTTATATCATCAAGTGAATCTGGAAGAATTCGGTCCACCGGCTCGACTTCATTGATCACTAAATGCATAACATATGAAGTTTGAATAGTTCAGTCATAATATGCACAAAAAATGAGAGACAATTTTCCATGCAGGACTAACAAACCACGAAATTTATGAAATAAAGAAAAATGAGAGGCCAATGCGCTGTACATAGTCTATTGTACGCTCCTCTGTTTCACAATGCATCTTTTCAAGTGTTCTAAAATATGTTTCTTTTTAAGTCGACCATGCAGACAGATTAAACACACACTAACCACTTAATATCGTTCACAACATTAAAGTACGAGGCGCAAAACTAAAAGAAAATATTTTATCTTTAAAATGGTAATCGTCATGAAATGACAGTCCCATTGTAAAGGCCTAAAAGCTTCCATACTAAATTAAGAAACTAGAAACTTTTACAAAAATATTATAGCATCTGATGATCAACTAAATTAAGAAACTAGAAACTTTTACAAAAATATTATAGCATCTGATGATCAATGTAGGGCAGCTTACAAAATACTCCCTCTGTTCCAAATTACAAGAGCTTTGGCTTTTCTAGATACGTTGTATTTGCCATGCACATAGATAAACACTATGTCTAGATACCACAGAACAACTTATAATTTGGGACGGTTTTTTAGTACATAATACCATAGAAAATCATTATGCAGAGTCTACAGTTGTATTGCTGCTTTATTAAATGAAAATTGGCATATCACTTAAGAACTCATCAGTAGCTAAAACATACCATATGGAAAATCTGCTTCCTGCTGAAGTGGGCTTGGACAAAACCCATCTTTTTGCTCGGCAAATTTTCTGGTGTCGCCACAAATGGCTTGTCCCATTGGACTGACCATCAGCACCTCTGCAACTCATAAGAATATGGCAGTAGCGACATTCTGCGCTCTGAATTGCTCCATCTACAATGATTGGCTTGTATTCGTCCCCAAACCTTGGACCTCTTCTTTCTAAGTCTCGAGGGGCCATCAGAAGCTGCCCCTACTTTCATGTCATCACTGTCATGCTCGTCCAAGTGATCCATATCTGCAGATAATCCAATATTATTAAATTTATCAAACAAAATTTAATCTAAATTAAACAGACAAACACCATAATAAAAATGTTTAATCACCATGAGGAAATGTCAAGAGGTTCCACTGAAAGCTGAACTCCACAAAAAGAAAACTCTCAGCATAATGGCAGAAGCATTATGCACAAACAAACAATAGGCACAGAAGCTAACTACTACATGGACAACAAGGTGCCAAACGCAAAAGCAGATAACCATTAACTCCACCCATCCTTACTATTTATTAACAAGGACATACTTGCAATAACCACCACTTCATGCACACAGATAGCTAGAACTACAAAGCTAACACATAGTATTCTCTAAGCAACATCAAGTCTCCAAGCACCCAATTAATGGCACATGACAGAATAAATTCAAGGTAGGGCGAAGTCAATAGCATAGACTTACAAAGTAAGGTTTAAAAATGAAGTATAGAACAAATATAGGGCCTGTTTGGATTGTCAGAATTGATCCGAATTAGAGTCAGTTTCCACACCAGTCTGTTTGGCTCCACACAGGAATTAGAAAGTAAGATTAAAGAGCTTTCCATCCTAGAAGATGAAGGCCCACACAACCAATTCACGGGTTTAAATATGAAAAACAGTTTTCCATCCCTTCCCCACGCCCCTGACTCGCCCCACGCCCTCATCCTGCTGATTCCCAAGCTCTGCTCACAGGGCCATGGCAGGTAGGGATTCCTAGTGTCAGCCCTTCAATAGGCCCCTTCCTCCATCCATCACCGGATCTGAGCGAGACGTCGGCGTCCAATGGTTTGGATTCATCTAATACACCAGCATCTGTTCTCCAATTACTCAACCAGCATCGGACAAATGCAAAACTCCTTGCAATGTTATTCATTCTAGAGACTGCAGCTCATAGAGTCTCGCCTCTTTCAGTTATCGACCCCCAAGACTTACCATTTTACTTCCCCTGAGATATGCAAAGTTTCATTTGTTCTTGAAAATACTTCTCCTGTTTCGGTTAATTCCATGTCTGCACTCCTTCATCTGATAGCTGAGTATTGCTTCACCACTAGTTGGTTAAATCATCTAGAGAATCCACCACTTGGTTAGTGTTCTTACTTAAAATCAGCAGTGGGAAACTGTGTTTGTACTGAGATGCTTTTGATAGCCACCACTAATTAACAAAATTCTAAGAACCAGCCAAACAAAAATTGTAATTTAATTCTAAGAAAATGTTTCCATGTCCAACCAAAAAAAATGAATTGAATCAAATTCCAGGTAACCCATTTCTGGTGGAATCTAATTGCTATAATCATCTTTGTTAAGAAAATGTGATAACCATTCTTGGACTGAGATTCAATTACAGGGATCCAAACAGGCCCATATAAAAATTATCTCTCAGTCAAGCATCAGACCTCTAGTGCAATTCAGTATTGATAAATGATAATAATATTTATTTCCAAAAAGGCCCGTTCAACTGTTATGTAGCACCAATACAGACAAGCATATCTGTAACTGCCATTTGTAAAAAAATGTGGGCACGATTAAGTTTTGTTTAAAAACATAACATGGCATGCCAACTCGGTTTCATAGCAATCAGCGACACCACTAACAGAGCAGGAGCACGCAGTTCACAGGATGAGAAGAAACGAAAGAGAAGGCAAAGAACAGGATAACTCACTTCGCTCTCAACGAATTGCTGCCTTCTCAGTCAGTGATCCAACTACTGTCAGATCTGCAAAGCAGCAGCACCAATCCACCACTGAGCACCAAGGGATCTGTGGAGAAAGGAATGCAAGTGTGCCACCAAACCGTTAAGGAAAGTCGCAGACCCTGGTGCTGAATCAGGGCAGATTTGAGAATCGAAGCGCACAATCCAGCAGTGCTGCAAACAAGGTGGGGATCTAAGTAGGGTTAGTTTGGAGCTGAATGGAGCCTGCCCAGTTCATCATCAGGGCTCAAGTGAGCCCTGGAGGGGCTTTTGGCCTCAGGATCAGGACATAAAAACATCGTCCAAATTGCTAAGCCATCTGGCTGTTTGGGATATTTGAAGTTTGCAGCGCTTATTTTCTGGAAAATGGTGCGCTTTTTTCAAAGTTTTCTTTAAAAAAGAAGATATGTTCTTGCAAAAAGATAAAACAAGCTACACCGACTCTCTATGATTAAAAAAGAGGGTAAACTCATGAGAAATCAGATCGATATTTGTATTTTCAAATAAAACACCCCACCAGCAATTGGCTGATATTCAACTGCATACAAGATACAACACACACACACCATTCATAGCGATGCAGCGGAACCTGATCAAGAGAAAACAGAAATGCAGATGCCACACTACCAGCTCTGAAACTGAAAGAAAACTACAGTTTAACTTCCTGGAGTGTGTGCTTCAGAGTTCAGAGTGAACTATATTTCACTAAACTTGGCTAAGAAAATATCAGAGAGAGAGAGAGAGAATCCTTTGAACTTGTAACTTAGTGCTTAAGCTTATGTAAAAAAAAATGGAGATGTACTCTAGACAGGTAGACACCCGTAGCCGATACGTACATGCACAATTGTAAAGACTAAGCGAGACTACCAGCACTGGGGCCAATCTTCATACTAACGAAGAACAAATAGGGCTAAAATACAATTGTAAAGCAGATCGAGCAAAGCGAAAACTCGATGCCCCAAAACTCCCAACTCAATTACGGAAGCAAATACATGGTATACGGGCCAAGGAGGTGGGCTTGCAGCCGCGTGACCGCAGCTCGGGTCCCCGACAGCCAGGGTGGCGGCGCGGCGGCGGCGAAATACGAGCTGGGCCCGTAGGGAAGGGGATGAGCGGAGGACAAGATGGGGAAAGGGGAGCTAGAGGTGGCGCACCTGGATCAACGGACGTCGCTGGAGGAGGTCACGCGGGAACGCCGGCGGCGGCGGGCCGGCGGCGTTGCCTTCCCCTCTCTGCGGGATCCGGGAGCGGACAGCAGCGACGACCCGACGTGCCCAGGGTAACCCAGTCCGACCCGCCCCAACCCGCGTCCCATTTGCAGTGAACCCAACCCGACCCGACCCCATCCATTTCCACCCAGTGACCCAGCCCATACAACTCATTTCGGCCCAGCCCATGCATCGTGACTCTGTTCAGTGTTCGCTGCCTCGAAGCACAGCAGCAGCAGCACCTGACGGCTGGACGAACCCAACCCAAGCATTGTGTGAGTGATAACAGAAGACGGGAAATTATCCAAGCTGCGTGGCTAATCTGTGCTTTTGACTTCATTCAAACTTACTGTACTTAGCAAGCAGCAAGAAGGACTTCATTCAAAACATCTTATATTTATTATAGCTAAAAGAAGGCAAATTAGTCGAGAACCCGATAGTAGTAGCGGCGAGCGAGAGCAGATCAAGCGTCTTGATCAAAAGAAATCTGAAAGTTCATTCGATAATTTTGGACCGTATGCAAGCAGCAAGCGTAGGCTAAGTTGCCATAGTGCGTGCCCCTACAGAGTTGTACAGAGTCAGCAACTGTTTTGGGGCTCCAGTCCCACAGGAGATTCAGAAAACTGAGTGAAAATAAACTGACAGGTACGAACTGAATTTACCCCAACAAACCAAGCGCTGCGTCTTGGTCATATAACGACTTACATCATTCAGGCTTCAGGCGATAGCTAATATACTGCTAGAAGAAACATGATTCAATCCTGGAAGAGGTACATCGACAGTAGAATCTTACGGCATGGACAAGAAATGCAGCGAAACATAAACAGGTTCCAGGCCAGGAATCGGAGCAACTATTGTTCGTTTTCATCTGAAAATGAAGATGCAAACAGCTATCTCATGTACTCGTGCAACGGTTATATTATGTACAGATGTGCATGTCCCTGCTGCGAAGCCGATAGAAGAACTCAACGGGTGACCTCAATTCATGTGGATAGCGGCACCTGATCAAGAATAAACAAAAACATCAAACGAGAATCTGGCAATCAGCGTTCTAAGGAATCGTAACGATGCATGACATTACAACATATAATTATTCAGTTCTGATGAAAATTGGCAGAAAGGACGAACAAGCTGGATATTTTGGAGAGAACTAGCAACATCTCGCAAACCCATTTGTTAGGAATTTGATTGTTCCCAATAGAACATCCTAAACATAAAAATCCCAACATCATTAGCGTGATCACACCTTCAAGCAAAAACAATAATGATACTTCCCAAGCAATTTAAGGAGTAAGGACCTTGTTTTATGCTTTCGTTTAGGGAACATATCCTTCATATATGCTATTCGCCTACAGTGTTATCACGCTGAAATTGCTGAAAAAGCAATTGCTACATCCAGTAAATTGCATTGTCCTGATTTATGAAATTGAACCGTAGGAGTTCAGATTTAGAATAAAAATGGCCATATTAGAAAAGCCAAAGTCTATGATATTCAATCTCTTGACATATTTCATATTTGCCTCACTTCTCGTTTGATCAAATTCCTTAGCATATGGTATTGTCCAGTAGCAGTAGATAATGAGGTAAAAGCAACCCATATTGGTTCCTCAATCAAGCATACAAACAACACTAAAATAGTACCAGGAAATCACAACACTACATCGCGACGCCACCCAACAGGACGACCTAGCTCTAGACATGGCCAGAGCAGCAGAGCAGTACCCATCATCCATGACGGGTAAATACTATCTACTTCTTTCTACACTCCACAGTCACTAGAAATATATCAAATATACGGCACTGAACAACATGTGGACAAGTCATTTTACCTATATTCAGCCCAAATCGCCAGCTAAGCTGATGGTGTAGCCGGGATGTTGTAGCGACTGCGCAAGCCATCAATAGCCCTCTCCACGGACTTTGCCATCTCTGGGACGGTCACCTTGCACACTGGTAAACAACCACTACCAAAGTTAGAACACAACATGTTGAAAGAGAAACACACGGAACTGAACTGAAATTCAGAGAAATATGTTGTTTCCGTCTGCAAAGTACCACGAGATGTGGATGCCTGCACCTCAGCCACGAACTTCTTGTACGAGGTCTGCGGTACACGGAAAGCACCAGACATTCAGAATTCAGGTCAACACAAGCAACCATTAACCAATAACAGAGTCAGTTACGTTCGATGACGGAACATCAATAGCAAATGCAAGGATCGAAATGGTGGGGTACCTTCACCAACTCGGCATGCTCGGTGATCTTATCAGCCATCTTCTTCTGCTCCTTGTCCACTTCCTCCGCCAGCTGCAGGCATCGGTGGGACTGCATCTGAGCGCAGGGCACGCGGGGGAGAAGATGAAATCAGCGATTGCATTCACATCACAATTCGCACGACGCACATGACGAACTCGACCGACGAAGTAACCAACGGACGGAGAGAGCGAGGAATGCAGCAGATGCAGGGAACGGGGAGAACAGCCAACCTTGACGCGCTTGGAGATGCGGGAGTGGGAGGCCTCGAGGTCCCGGACGCAGTCGCCGTGGAGCGCGTCGATGCGCCGCTTCAGGGAGTCGAGGTGGGACGCGGCGAGGCTCCTCAGGTCTCCGATGGTGGACGCCGCAGCGGGGGGCGAGGGGCGTGGAATTCCTGGTCCCGGGTTTCGCCGCCGGCGTGGACGAGGGCGAGAGGCGGAAGCCGAGGTCGGCGGCGGCAGGGGACGGCGTGCGGCACGAGGAAGGCGAGGAGACGCCGGAGGAGAGCAGGGAGACGGGGCTGGGCGTCGCCGCCTTAGGCTTGGCCCTGGACCTGGCCTTCGGCTTGGGCTTGGGCTTGGAGGCTGCGGTGGTGGTAGCTCTCGGCCTCGCCATGGCCGACTCGGTCTCTGTGATCCTGTCTCTGCAGAAGAAATTTGAAATTTGAACGGTGAGGGGAGGCTTTATGAACGCAACCGGCCACGAGGGCTGATGACGACGAACTTGTGGGCTCAGACCACGTGGGACCCACGGGTCAGTGAAAAGAGCAGCGTTTAGACGGTGGGCACATAGGATTACTGTTACTGTTTTAATGTACCACTGTGGGACAAATCTATTTTAGTAGAGAGCAGAAAAAGACAAGTACTACACTTCTAGTTGTTCTTGTAATAAATTTAAAGATGACTTGATTAGTTAAAAAGAAAAGTACTTCTATTTTGTTTGCATTAATATTATGGTAATATCTTTGTTAGATTTAATCAGGTAGACAATATGTTTGGGCACTTATTCAAAAACAAAAAAAAAGAAAAGATAAAACTTAAAAGAGCTGACCTGAAATAGAATAATAGAAATGATTATACTTTTTGTGAGGAGAAATGATTGTACAAGAATATCAAAACACATTTTGTGATGAAAAGCGATGGTTAACATCAACTTAATACCAGGCAAGGTCTCTCTCGGCCAGGCAGCCATTTTCGGCGGCGTGGATTCTCTAACTTGCTGTAGTAAAGTCACAGGTAACTTTCCCTCATCTAGATGCCATCCATTTCTCATCTTACGGTTAAAAACTATTCACTTTACTAGTACTAGACGGGATGCAGATAACAACCTATTTAAAGCCCATCAGTTCATGAGTAGAGCAAGGACAGTTGGCAAAAATTTCCTTTTTCTATGTAAATTATCTTTTCCATGTATAAATAAAAATGTTTACTTATAAGCTTCGATAAGATACAATTTATTATTAGTCCTCAAGAATATCTACAACTTTATAGTAGACCTTTTTCATTTAAAATCATTTTGTGTGAATAAATTGCCTCAAATATCTACCATTACATAACACTTCTTCAAAATAATATATTTTTGTATTATTATATCGGGTAAAGATAAGATCTATAAAATAATCTTGCTTCTCAATAATATTAAAATCTTAGTTTATAATATTTTTATATAAATCCATCCTGCCGCCGATATGATGGTTAAACAACAAGTGACCCATAGTTTAACGTTAGCGTTTAGCATAATACTGCCAAAAGTCAAATTCAAAATCACTCGTATCTAAAAGTATACGGAGATAAGCTATTTGCATTCTGGCTTAGCACTAATAAAGTGAACAGCGGTTTCAAAAAACAAGTGAACAGCTTTCAACCGTTGGATGGGAAATAGATGGCATCCACGTGATGGAAAGTTACCTGTGACTTTACTACAGCAAGTTAGAGAATCCACGCCGCATTTTCGATCGCCTGGGCTAGCGTGCTGGTTGCCTGGTCCAACCAAAAAAGTCTGAACAGGCAAGTTCCAGGCTCCGTCCAGACCAGGGAAAAATACAGGCTCTCATCCAAACACCCCCACTGAGCATGAGCGACCCACAGAGCACGAGCAATGTGGCATATCTGAGTTTCACATCTCGAGCTAAAACAACTCATTACAAGTTAGCAGAATTACATGGTGGAAGACAGGACCCAGAGCATGAGCGACCTACAGAGCACTGGCATATCTGAGTTTCACATCTCGAGCTAAAACAACTCATTGCAAGTTAGCAGAATTATATGGTGGAATATGTATATACACTACACTAGACTGACTCCTCTCAGGGAGAAAAGCATACAGCACAGGCACCGTGGAACTCTCCTCCATGCCCCAGGGAGGCGAAGGTGGGGGGGTTATATTACACATGCTATCTAGCCCTAGATTACACATCTAGCAATCTGAGCACCACAAAACTGGGGCTGCAGCAAGGCGTGAGATGGGCCCATGGGCCTTGCCTCACAACGGTTCACAGCTTTTGCCGAATTATAAGATTACACAAGGTAGTACAAACCCATCATGCCCTGACAAGGTGACCCTCAGGCATTCAGAGTTCCCTCATCGATCATATCCTGAATAGGTACCGTAGGTCTTCCACGGTGAGCCGGGCCTGATGGCCACCGGATTTGTCTTCACCGAAAGCAGAGTTCACCATGGTTCTCTTTTCATCCTGTTGAACAAACCAGGATCAGGGTCAGCTGAGCCAAGTAACAGAATTTTACTAAGAACAGTTGTATGAGAGTTGATGTACTCCTATCCTATGATAGGATGGCTACATCAGAACCAATATCACTTCCCATGGTAATGTTAGGGCTTTGTAGTAAACTAGGTTACACTTGCTTGGCTCTCTTTATGCTGATCTCAGTTGCGTAATGTGACATGGGATGATGGGAGACATGATTCAAGCACACCTAGCAGGCTATCATGCAATTCTCTCGAGGGCCAGATTACATAACCAACTAAAGATCCTTTTCTTGAATGAAAAGGGCAGGAATTCTGCCTTTCAATTAATAACTGGTTAAGAGAGTTCAAAGGACACAATACAGGTTAATCCCAAGGCCCAATGGATTCTAGTAACAGTTCCCTAATTAAACAGCTAATGATTTTAGTCATCCTAAAAAAAAATTGATTAAAAAACATTTGTGTACAACAATGTTAATGCATAGCGATCATGCTCCAAAAAAAAAGTAATCAGGCAAATGGCAATAAGCAGGGGAAAAGATGTATCATCAGCAAAACCTTAACCAGAATTATTACCTGCAAAGCTAAAATACGATCTTCTACAGTATCTTTAACAGTCAAGCGAGATACAGTAACAGGCCTTGTCTGCCCAATCCTGTGTGCCCTATCAACTGCCTGGTCCTCAGCATAAGGGTTCCACCAGAGATCAAGGAGAATTACATGGCAAGCAGCAACCATGTTGAGACCAAGATTACCAGCTTTCAGTGACATAATCATAACTCTAACCTGGAGAAAGAAAAAACTTCAGCTTAGTATGTCTGGAAACTGTAAAACAAACAATGGCATGAAACAAACATAACAAATGACCTCTGGGTCAGTGTTAAAATCCTTCACGGCTTTATCTCTTAAATTGAGAGACATTGTTCCATCTAGTCTCCTGTATTGTATAAGATGGTTATTCAGTGAAAGCTCCAGCAAATCCAGCATGCCAGTCCACTGCGAAGACAATGGCTTTCACAGGGGCTACTCCACTTGCTTGCATTGTATCACTTTCAGTAAGGGCATTCATGTTAATGATTGAATTCAGTATATCAATGGCTGCTTGTATCTTGGATGAGACATAGCTGATTTGACTGATTGAAGATGACTCCTTATCTGCAGATGAACTAGCTCCTGCAGAACTGGATTCACCTGAGATGCAAATCTTTAAAGCTCCTGACGAAAATAACAACTCAAAACCTAATGTTCTACTGCAATTAGGGAAGGGCACATATTCTCATCATTCGTTATTCGTTCATGTATACATTGATAGCAGAAAACATGACCACAAATTGTCACAATAGCATCCTCAGGTGTGTCCTGCAAAAAGAATAATTTCATTGGAGACATAACATAAGCTGAAAGAAAAGCATTTTAAAGTGTGTGCAGTAGAATGAAAATTTGAAAACCAGCTATTGTAAATAACACACTTACATACTACACGCCAGGAAATAGAAAAAATGAAAAGAAAAATAACTTTCCTAAATGTGTGCAAACTTGGCCCAGCTCCTTGGTAATGTTAGGCCTAGATCCAAGACACCAGATTTAAACATGGACCAGAAATAAAAATATGTTTTCACCAGTCAAGCTGATAGGATTCCTAGTCCTACCAGGGACCTCCCAAAGGGAGTAGGGGTGCTTGATCGGTGGACCGTGGTGGCAGTCGGTGGCGGCGCTGAGGCGCTATGATGGAGCTGGCAGCAGCTAGGTTAGACAAGAGAGAGAGATTAAGGCTGGAACTCCCAGCTCCCAAAGGAAGACGGAAACATTATATGCTTCTGCTTAATATTCCTTGATCAATGTTTACAATATATATAGCCTCTCTTTGAGGGCCTCACTAGCAAATTTAAGGAAATACAAATGAATTATGCAATAATTCCACAAATTAGGCCCATTATTGGGCCTAATCCACCACTGGTCTAGCCACGCCTAGGCTGGCGCCTGGAGTATGTGACACCGGTCATAACACAAAAACTTCTAAAAGATGAAGTTTGATGAAGTAGATTCATAACAAAGTGGGATCAACTGAAAGGCTGCAACCTTAAATAAAGGAACAGACCTAAGTTGGATTTTCCAAATGTGTGTACTTTAAAAACATCATATTAAAAATTTAAACCAACTATTTCTGCAAAAAATATGCTAAATGTGTGCTATGCAAAGTGATAACAGATAAGCATCCTTTGTTAAACATAACTATCTTCTGCAGTGCGCATCTCAACATTTTTTTTTTTAACAATTTACATCCTAGAGTACATATTTTAACATAAATGTCTAGATTTTGTTTTAGAAGTTTTTAAGGTGTCTACATATAAATACCCAAAAAATTTGGAGCTAGTGCAGAAAATCTGTATTTGGGACCACATGGAACAAAACTTCTAAACAACTCATCCAATGTTATAATTAATCTACAAGGGAGCCAATCCCTAACGGCCCAATGAATCCAACTAATCACACATCTAGCAGTACACATCAGGCTCATATGATTACACATTTAAAAAGAAGAGAAAAAGGAGATAGAAAGAATGTGAACATCAAAATTGTGGCAAGAGATTAGATGCTTACATCGCATAAGCTACAGGCTGACCCCACTTCCAGTTTTGCAAGCAAATCTATCACCACTTCCTTAGGAAGTTTCTTGGCCATTTCTATAGAACCATCACCTCCATATTCTGACTGATTTCCCTTCACAAGAATAGGATGATCACAGGCTTGCCGAAGTCGCAGCAACATTAAAAGTATGTTGGCATAGTTTTGTTTGAGTGTCCCAGCCGCAGCAAATGCCTGAAATGAGCAGGCAACACATCAGCATCCAGACATTTCAATTTCAAGATTTCACATTGCAAACATGAGATGCAAATATTAATATTTAACTACTGAACAAAACTACTATAAACTTTAGATACTCCCCTCCGTCCCAAAAAAAAATGACGTCATGGGAAGCGTGCTGGTCAAACTTTCTCAAACTTTGACTAGGTTTGTAGAAAATGCATGCAACATTTTAAATCTTTAAATAATTTTGTTAAAAAACTAGACTTAAAGATTTTTCTGATGATACTAATTACTTAACATAAATATATAATTGCCGGCATTTTGAAAATGTTGACTTCTTGGGAAGCGAGAATAATACTTATTTTGGGGACGGAGGGAGTATACAACGATGGATTGGATCAGTATAGATTAAATATTAAATAGATATAAAAGCATGAACTCATAAGGCAATTTAAATAGACAAATGAGGGAAAAGCTAACAATATACAAACCCAAATAATGACTCTAGATTACGGCATTGATGTTAAGCTTGAGCATATGTATACAGTATACTACAGGACAACGAATAACCGTCAAGTTTTAAGAGAAAGTAACAACACCAAGGCAGTGTCCAGAAAAAAACAAGATACAGCAAGTGGAACTTGAAGACATAACTAACCTTGAACTGTTGCCGAGAGCGTTCTTCCAGCGTCAAATAAAAGGACCGCTCCTCTTGTGTGAAATCTACTTTATTCAGATTAATTGTCTTCGGAGGTAAATTTATTATTGGTTTTCCATTGATCAGAGTTTCTACATGAAAAGGTATCATCCAATCATTAATATGGATTTTAACCAAAACATGAAAAGGTATCATCCAATCATTAATATGGATTTTAACCAAAGGAAGATAGAAACAACTCAGCCAAGTCCACATGCACAATGAAAAAAAGGAATATAACGTGACAAAACAGAGACAAGTAGAAAAGAGAAGACAACAATGCCCAATAAAATAGCAAGCACTTAGTAACAGCACAAGAAACAGATTAATATTCTACTATCTTAAACGAAGCTATCTAAAACTGAAAACTGCATGCTGATATGGAATGTTAACCCAAACATCATGTAGGATTAAATGGAGAAATAAATTTCAACAAACCCCTTCACATGTCTTGTAGCAATAGACAATACTAGTAGAAACAAATTTTAAGTGCCGCACATAGACTAAGTAGCATACATTAAAAAAATTGAACTGCAGGAAGACACATTGAGTATCACCTTTCGTACGACGCAGGAGAACTACCCTCAGCACAGCCTGCAGTTTCTTGTATCCATTAACTGGGTCTCTAGCAATTGGGTGCTTTATCATTGTGCAAAATGAGTTATAAGTGGAATACGGATCATATTTCAAGAAACGGAAATAGCTGTACAGCTCATCAATTGCATTTTGTATAGGTGTTCCTGATAAGCACCATCTCCGTTTTGCTCTTAGTCCACAACAGGCTCTGGCCACTACAGTTCGGAAGTTTTTTATTGTCTGAGCTTCATCAAGCACAACCCTAAACCACCGCACTCTTGCAATTGGGCCACTGTCAAGCTCATAGTTTGAGTCCTTAAGTTTCTTCTTCTTTTTCTTAGACTTGTTTTGCTTATTTGCTGGTGGTTTTCTTTTATTGCCAGCAGAAGGATCTTCACTGTTCTTTTGATCTGCATCATCGTCAGCCATCTGTTTAGGTACTTCATTGGCCACAATTGTATATGTAGTGACAACTACATCGTATTTTGCCAGCTCACTTGGATCTTTGGTCCTTGCACCACCATGGTAGACTAAAATAGATAACTTAGCACCTTCGCTAACCTTATCAGTTAATTCGTTAGCCCACTGCTTAAGAACACTAGCAGGGCACACTACTAGAGTACCTGCAGCTGGCCTTGTCATGGAACGTGAGCTGGATGCAGATGATGTGGAAGCTTTAGCCTTTTTTTCTTGTGTTCCACTTTGGTTTCAACCATTTTGTTCAGAACATTATTCAGTTGATTAACACTAAGTTCAGTGCTAGTACCAGCAGCCGTTGACGATGAACTAAGCGCCTTGGTCCTTGTTAGGTTCATTATTAACAGTTTGTTCTCCCTCATCATCCTCATCAAGGTTTAGTGCTTCAGATTTCAAACGATCTGAATCAACAGACATAAATTTTGACTGTTCAATCCTCTGTTTTTAGTATAACGGCAATAGTAGACACAGTCTTCCCAAGGCCCTGTTACAACACAACTGCTTGACTGTTAGAATACAAATATTAAAGATCTAATCGCTTATGAAGGAGTAAGAAAATCAGAAATAACCTGATCATCAGCAAGAATTCCACCAGCGCAATGTGAGCTATTCTCCTTTGAAACCATCCAAGCCAACGCCATTTTCTTTCAAGCATTAAAGGGATGTAAGGAACATGATATCCAGCACGGAAAGAATTGACACATTATCAAGAGTTATACAAGGTTCAGTACCTGATGCTTAAGCAGAGGTACTGCCAGCACACCCGGCAGATCATCTTCCCTTTTTTCACGACTAATGTGCTGCATAACATATTTTGAAAAGCAATGACATTCATGAAGTAGAATGATGACACTCAGAGTACAATGAAATATAACAAGCAATAGCTAAACAAAGTTTACCTGGGTACTTAAACATATAATTCCTACAGGGAAAATAAATCCTAGTTGAACGAGAAAAATAAAAAAAAAAATCTCAGATCAGATAACAAAAAATTTAAAAAGCAAATATGCATTCCTCACTTAAAAGTTGAACAAGACACATAAGTTTACAAAAAAAAACTTCTTAAAATGAAGATTTGTTAATGGTTATGGCAGTTGCTAAACATATTTACTGAATCATCAGATCAAAAATATGTAAAATGCACCATCAATCCCTGGCTTCTTTGATTGGTACTCTCACAATTTATTTTCTGAAAGATCTAGTGAATGGAGCTGAAACTTTTTGTTGGTAAAGTATGGATCAGCAAATGAGAAACTCAAAATATAAGTATTGCAAGGATAAACTTTAAGGCTGCACATGGTGTTCCTGCAGACTATGATAAATGGATATTCCCCATTTGCTAGAACCATTTTCAAATATTTAGGCATTCAGTAAGTGTTGCACATGGATATATTGTTGCATTTCAAATAACAGAGTAAGCCAAACGAGGTAAAGAAAGGGGACAACCGATCAGAGATCAGACAATCTAATTTGGTAGCCAATAATCATATTTTCTAAATGACATGCGATTTTTCAGAACTGCTTTTCTACTACCACCCACTGAAAGAAAGGGTATGTGGTTCTCTCTATCCCTTGTATACTACTGATGAAGTGTACCACTACCACCCACTGATTCATCAAGTCAAGCCAGCACTGAGAACAACGGTTACATTGTATAGAAACTGCCATCGATGTAAGTTCAATCGAAGTGGAGATTATTATTATCAATCCAAATGCATTCAGAATTCAGATTGCCACTGGATTCAGCACACCACAGTATTAGCTGAGCAGGAAGCAAGCAACATATACACATAAATGATCAACGATACCTGCAGTGCTTCTTGATATACTGCTCTCTCATCAGAATCTAAGACCCTATTTTCAGGATTAAGGCGACTGCGTGTCTCAAAGCCATTAGCAACTTCACTGTTATTAGAACTGTTTGCTCCAACCATTGGAGGTAGTATCCTATGTGAGGTAGAACCTCCATATACAATAACGTCATCTGCCCATATAAAAAAGGAAAAAAGATTAATGTTACTACAGAAAATCTGCACCATTTCCAATGTTTGTATAATAGATAAAATTATATCATGTGATGCTAGCATACACACCATCATCATCCACTTCCTGTGTACTAAGTGTACTAGAACTTCCTCTTGCCATTACTGAAGATGAAGGCTGTAAATTTCCATTGGCAATATTTGTCCCCATTCTGTTTTCACCGACATTTGGTGACCTTTTATTGGAAAAAATGCGGTGGGAGCTTGCGTGTCTCATTAGCAGCAATTGGATGCATAGATTTCAATGCATTGCCATTTGAAAAGGATGGTGGAAGGACCCTCTTGTTGTTGTCATTTGCATCTGCTGTAGAATTGCTATCAATTCTACTGTTAGTAGAAAGGCCCTGTCGCATAGCCATAGAAGAACTTGGGTGGGGTTGAATCCTGTCCCCTGAACCAAATGTAGAACGACGAATCTGACCATTTCCACCATTTGTAACAGATGCTGGAAGAATCCTGTATTGACCATTGTTGTTCTCAGTATGCCTAGCTGACGACGGAGCCGGAGCGCTCCTCTCCCAATCTTCATCCTCAAAATTGATTATACGTCCTTCAGCATTTTGATCAAACCTTGTGATTGCAGACTCTGGCTGCGGTTGGTAGTCATCACCAAAAAGTGAGTCATCATCACTATCCGAACTCAGGTCAATAACGCCACCGTTTCCATTCATATTGCAAGCTAGCACATGCACTGTATATGTGTTATCAGGACTTTGTTTTTCCTAGCATGACTAAACCATACATGAACCGATGGTTTGATTTCTATCTCCAATCATAATAAACAGTACTTCTTTTTTTCAGATGATCACCAAGCTAGAGTTAGAGAACACCACACATCTCAGCCCTCACTGTAGGTGTAACCTGCAGGAAGATCAAACAAGTTAGAGCTGACTAAATAACAAGTAGTCACAAATCGGAACAGCAACACATGCATAACAGTGGGGAAGCTATATATGTAATGTAACACAAAATAAATAATGATGAAGAAACAATATCTCTTCCGATCAGCAATATTAAGCTAACAGCGCCCCAACATGTCGAACATAACCGTTATATATACAGCCACAGCCCAAGTTTTTTTTTGAAAAAACTGGTGTTAGGGCATCTATTGTTTCCGGCTAATTTGGCACGCACTGGGAGATCAAAACCTGGATCAGATTGAACGGGTCCATTCAACAATCATAGATCCCACCCACAGACGAGCAACCTGACCAAATCTTACATGGCCGAGACCCCTGTGTTCCCTACGGGATCAGCCAATCTGTCATAGGAGCCACGCTCTCAAACCTATATATTATTACATAAAAAAAATAAAATCCCCAACCCGCCACAGCCCAGAGGCGGAGACTCGGCGTGGGGCACGAGGGCTCACTTGCACGGAATCCCGCGAACTGTTCTCAAGAACAGATTGAACCCATGCCCATCACTCAATCGACAACTACGAGGTCCTACGGTGGCAAGCAATGGTGATCTTGCACGGCACGAAAAAGGAGGAGAAGCTCGTCGAATCAACCGATGTATGTATTGGACGAATCGACAGGGTTGGACAGCGAGCGAGGTAGGGTACCACAATCGGCGCACGTGTAAGAGGCGCAGACAGAAAACTTTTCGGTTTTGATTTGATCGAGAACAGAACAAAACCGACGACCCCTGGAAGGAACCACGCACGAGGGAACAACGAACCCACCCCACCCACCTTCACCCATCATCATCCGTGCGGAGCAAGCGGCGGACTCACCACCGGAAAGGGAAGGAATCGAATCCGCGCCCCCGACGGACGGGCGGATCTCCGCTCCGCTTGATGCCCGGCCCCCCCAGAGAGAGAGAGGAGCGGCGGCGCGGCGGAGGATCCGGGGATGGATGGAGCGGAGCGCAGCGAAGGGAGGAGACCGGCGGGCGGCGTTGCGGTCGGGGGATATTCTGAGGGAGGCTAGGTTTGGACTCGGCAACTGGCGGAAGAAGGCGGAGGAAGTGGCAGGGCAGTGGCAGCAGGGCCCAATGCCAGTGTCAGGCTGCTTGTCCGGGTCGGTCGCGGCGTCGGGCGCGTGCGCGGTGGTGCGGCCCCGTGCCATACCACACCACATTCCGTTGGGCAATATATCCTCATTTACTTATTTATTTATTTATTTATTAGCACAAGAGAAATCCTCACCGTATTTATAAAAAAATAAAAAAGAAAATCCCGTCGTCCCAGATAATATTCACGCAGGGGAATAAAAAAATGCTTTCGGTTAACGGAAAGTTCCGGTATCAGATCGTGCCGTGGATTCGTTAGAAAAGCAAGAATTAAAGATATTGTTGACACTCGTTGGCTGTTTAGTTCAGTGAGTGATGAGTGAGTAGAGTCTTTTTAAGCCTATTTATTAATCCATCTATTTATAGTACATTATTGATGTAGTCTATCGTGGATTTAGAGTTTAAATAGCAAACAAAGTCTTGATTCTTATCTCTCTCTCAATATATACTATAAATAAGAGGGTAATAAACAGACTAATCTATGGTAGAGTCAATATGACTTGATTATCCCATCTGGTGTGTGGGTTCATTCGACGATTTCGGAGTGAGTTGATGCTGGGATATACTAGGGGAGCGTGTAACCTCATGACAAAAGAATGGCAACAGGTCGGGTTCGGATTGGGTGCAATCTTCGTGCACCAAGTCAAAACCCGAATCCGAATATGAAACCAATTCGGGTAGAAATTCATCACCAAAACCAAACCTGCAGATTCCCGAAACCCGTAGAATATACACACATATTCACATGTACAAATAAGAGCCAACAAATAATAAATATTTTCATGGGTCAAATTTGAATAAATTTAATAATCTAGTAAACAAATTATTATTAATATATTATAAAATATGAGTTTTAATTCCAAATGATTTATTCCGGATATCCATTGAATATCCACGCGTGAAAACTAAACCTAAACCAAACCCGAACATCGAAAAACCCCGGGCGAAAAAATCAACCCCCACGGTGAATCCTAAAAAAACCCGAAACCCAAAAAATCAACCCCTTCGAACCCGATCCGCCGCCATCTTTATAACAGACAGGTTGGTCCCCTCTGTTGAACCAGACGCAGATCGAATTATACTATGTAGTCGAGCCGTTCGGCTTCATAAAAAAATGTGTTGTTACATTAGGATATAGAATCGTCAATTAAAATGATAGAAAATGTACCATATTATCGGTTCTCTAATGGAATTAGACTATTCCCGATCCAAATTTACTACACCTATATACGTAACCCCACTAAGGAGTTCTCTTGACATGCAAAGCATGCCACCTAAGCAGCCCCACTAACGTCCCATTAACACTTTCAATTAATGATCCAACAGGTTAGTACTTTCTCATACCAAATCTATTTTTGCCTCAAACCGAGAATTTTTGTGTGTTGTACATTAAGTTCCAAATATTATCCTTCACTTTGCTCTTAAGTAGATTAAAATTATTTTTGCATACCCGCAGCAACGTGCGGAGGATTCACCTAGTAAAATATGTGTACACGGCCGATTAAGATATTCAACATCCAATCAATAAAAACTGATTTAACTACATCTTAATGCACCATGTTAACTCAGAGTGGCATTATAGGCTTGCTAGCTAGCCGACCTAGGATAGCATGCCGACGTTCCTTGCCTCGGGCGACGTCCTGGGCGAGAGCTTCAACTACTCTTTTACTAGTTTATCCAAAACTAGTTGTTCTTTATCACGTAAGCACAATAACTATCTTTGCTTAAACATTGCTAGCGTGCACCAATTTTTTGCGTCAACACGTGTATATTAGGGCACTCACAATGCAGACTCTATCATAGAGTCTAAGACCATTTATTACCTCGAATATTGTGGACTTGGAGTCTACTCCCTCCGGGTTGGTATTAGAAGTCGTTTTGGAAAGGTTTGGGTCAAACATCGAATATAAATCATCAATAACTTTTAAGTTGTTGAGTTTGTAAATGTAAAATTATATGAGTAGATTTGTCTTGAAAAATACTTTGATAAAAGTATACATATATCACATCTCCATAAATATTTTTATATAATAATAAGTGGTCAAGGTTGTGTTTTGGACACCATGTCAAACGACTTTGTCCTAAACGACTTCTAATACCATCCCGAGAGAGTAAATAAGACTTGAGTCTTATTTTTTTTTTCCTAAATATGATTTTTCTGCACATCAACGCCACATCATCAAAATGCATTAAATATGAAAGTAATAAATGAGCTTAATAGACTCTATGGTAGAGTGCGCATTGTGAGTGTCCTAAGGGCACTCATAGTAATGCACTCTATTATAGAGTCTAAGCATATTTATTATATTCATATCTATTGTAATTTGTTGATATGACGCGATGTGGCATATATTTATGGAAGAGAGAGGAGAAAACCAAGACTCTAAGTCTTATTTAGACTCCAAGTCCACGATATTCAAGACAATAAATAGTCTTAGACTCTATGGTGGAGTCTGCATTGTTAGTGCCCTTATGATTTTAAAATTCTTACAAACATTAACATCTTATTAGTAGACATTCTTTAGTACAGAAAAGTGTATAACACAATCCACAAAATTAGAACAAAAATACTCCATTCCCCCCCCCCCCCCAAAAAAAAAAAAGTGTATTAACATTATGATATGTCATTGGTATCACTTGACTAATCCTAAATGTTTTTTATAATAAATCTAGTTAAATTTGGGATTAGTTGTCTCATCAAAAAGTGAGATTTAGTTGTCCCTAGAGCAATATGTCTTGGATTGAAAGATGGACGATGAATATTCATCCGATCAATCAATCGATACAACTAAAGCCAACCCAACCTACAAGGCGCCCGGGAGTTTTCAGGGCTCATCCTTACTGTTTTGTAAATATAGGAAAAAATCGTCTTATTATTGTATTATACTCTCGATCGTTTCCGAGCAGCAACTAAAAGCGTCCATGGAAGGATTAGCCTAAATTTTAGTACTCAATTCATGTTTGTACTAAATATACTAGCCATTTGGATCAGAACCTCCGAAAACTAAGTTCTCAAACACATACTATAAAAGGATAAAATCATTTCATGAGCACCAAATTATAGGCTAATGTAACACATGGACACAGGCATGTTTGGTTCTTGGATAAGACCCTTGTCTCGCCTTTGCCTAGAGGTTGGCCGACGGAAGAACGATTTGGATTTCAAGCAAGCTGTTATCAGGGTATACAATTGCAAGCCTTTTTGCTTTCTAAGGTGGGAAAGGAATTTTAGCTGCTTCAGGCAAGCAAGCCTCGCCCGCGCAGGTTAGGCTAGGCAAGACTCACCTGGAACTGTTGTAAATCGTTTTGCCTTTTTGAGAGCTATAAAATTTTTGTATCTAGGCATTGCATATATTAGTTTATAAGAACAAATATGTACCTAAAAAAATTAAACAACTTATAATGGATATTGTAATTTATACAACAGCATACAATCTTTTTCTAAAACACCGAAGAGCTGTATTTCTTTGCATTAAAAAAAGAACCCACACCAACCCATCAACATACTTGTCAAAAAACACACACACACAAGAACAGCACAAATCATGCAGCACAAAAACAGCACAGATCATGCAAGTTACGCAGATTGCAGATGACAAAAGACAAACATGACCAGAACTAGCCTAAGTTTGCTAAAGTCTCCCACAAGCTCAATTGCAATAGCCAATATAGACAGAAAATAGGCATGCGGATTGAGAGCAAATGAGAAGGCCGGTTTTACAATTTTGTTCTACACCTTGCAGCTTTCTGTTTGCTATTTCACTTAGACAACAGAAAGTGGTCACAAATTCCATCACCACCTGTGTAAAACAAAATGTAGCATCAAATTGACAATCGCAACAACTTATGTACAGTTTCAACCATCAAATCTGATGCTCAGATCATTTCCTGTGAATGGAACCTATAGGCCTTTATTGACTGAAACAGCCTAACTGATCCATATAATTGCAACATGCCTGTAACGCGTTACTGAATTCATGATTGAAATTGTTCTGCATTTACATGAAACAAGAGGGTTCCTATGGGGAAAACTCACTACATTAAATCAATGACCAATCTATGAGTTATTAACCAGATACATCTCTACAAGGAAGGTAGGGAGAGGGGAATGTACAGATGGGGGTGGTGAGACTGTTACCCTGCTATCTAAAAGCTAAACTCCCCATGATCAGGTAGCCAAGGTGTGAGTCGGAAAAAGAATCCTGTAGACTAAAAATCTCCAAAAGGGAGAAACAACCAAATATCATCTTATCTGCCTACAATCCTTTCTTTTTTAGCCTAGGAAAACGTTTGGTCTCGTCTTGAGCCAATGCACCATATCCTTGTCAAGTGGGGAATTATTCAACACGGCGTCCATCATTGGACTACCAAAGAATCTTGGATCACTCTTGAACACCCAGATCCTATCCTTTGGCCATGGTCTCTGTGCCTGCTTTTCCTGTATGATCAACCACCAAAACATCATTACCTAAGATGTACCGGAACCAAATAGTCAAGGGAATACAATTAGTAAGATGATGCCAGTCTTCACATTTCCAACTTTTCATAGGCGAAGACAGTGATTACTGGGATGCAAAGAAAAAGAAGCACGCATGCTACATCACAGATTGGATCAATTAGCAGTCAGGCATGAGGCATAAATGTCTTCTACAAAGTACCAACAATATGCCAAGTTACACGACGATAAACAATTTGGGAAGAAATTGAGAAAAAATAGCTGGCAAGAAAAACTTAATATTTTCGTCTAGAAGATAAAGGGCAATAAGAACAATTATACATCATCATTTTATCCACGTAAAAGCATTCCATATGCATAAAGTTATGAGAAGTAGCAAAAATGATTCAGCAAAATAATGGTAGCAGTAGGTAACGGTGTCTGATATATGGGGTCTACAGCACCAAAATTATTTTATGATCCAACTTTTCTAGAACAAAATAATGAGTGTGCAAAATAGTTAAACTGTTGTTACTTATTCTTTTGGAATTTTGCTCTCTACCTCCCATTCCAAAATGAGTTCGAGCATATGATTTTTGCAATCTGGTAACCCCAAGCAATCACAAAATAGCACTTACCATGCTTGCGATAACATAAATCTCACAGTTCTGTTCCCATAAACTCGCTCTTGTGATGGCTTTGCAGACTTCACATAGAAGGACCGAGACATCTGGCAATGACATACAACCTTTTCTAGCTCTTGTCAATCTAGATTCAGGTTCTGAATTCTGGCTATACCAATAGATAAGCTGGGCTAAGCAATAATTTTCTGGGTATGTCTTGCAGTACTCCTGAAAGCCTGGTCCCAGTTTATCAGCATATTTGGGGCCTAAGTCAAGCGGACTGATATGAACTGGTGGAGATTTTACTGTCTTATAATCCTGCACGCAGCCATACTTGAGTCAGCTCTAAAGAACAGATGGCAAAACCACAACCATTATTTTCTCAGCAAGTAATAAGCTTTCACTTACCCGGACTCCGAAGAAGCACTTTGTATAAGCATACAAATGAATCAAATCTGCAGCAGCATCATGACGGCACTTGTAACTGCATGGAAGAGTTCGCAACTCATCACGCAACCTGTACAAAAGGAGGATCAAATTCCAGTGACAAGTAATTGTAGGGGAGACCTCATTGCACCATACAGGAAATGTCCCAAACTTACCACAAGAGAGAATTCCGGATGCCTCCCTCAATATCTTCAGAGTCTGATGGATCATGAGCACGGATTTTGGCCTTCAGATCACTAAGTACCTCTTCTTCAACATGAGGTTCCATCGACTGAAGGAGTTCAGCAACTATCGAACTGTCCCCTTTCCAGATGGCAGATACCAGACTTCTCCCAGACAATCTTACCAGAGGAGGAGGAGCATTCTTTGCGTCTCCAAACACGCATCTCATAACATATCTCACCTGAAGAGTTGGTAGATAAGCCAATAAGGATAAGCAATGATACAATATGTATGTAGCTAAGGTATCATCAAACAAACCCAAGATTGAACATAAATAAATATTCACCTTGTCAAGTGTATGCACTATTTGCTGTAATCTTGAATTTAATACTCCCTCTGCCTGAGAGTAGCGACATAATTAGGTCACACTCAGGCAAATAATAAAGGGGGGGAAAGAACTAGGAGGCCTGACCAAACCATCAGCTAATTTACCTGAACCTCAGCATCATTCTTCTCGGAATCCATGTTTATTTCTATAAGAAACTGGCGTTTCTCATCCACATTGTGCCTTAAGATCTCATCAGGGAGTTTCTGTCTCTCAAGGTAAATAAACCGCACCTTTTACAACAAAAGTTGATATAAGGACCAAGCTAAATGGGTTACAACATCAGAACAGAAACTGAACAAAAGACAGCTATTACAATTACCAGGTGAGCCGTGTAAGCAACAAGCCATCCAGGCAAACCAGCAAGCAAACAGGTACCAAGACCAGCTCTACCCAAGTCAATTAAGTCTTGTTGAGAGACAGAGTTTGTTTCACAAGCCTGTAGCAGCAGGCTATGCCTATCAAGCACACCATGGAATTCCAATAATACCTGATTCACAACAACATCAGTAGATGTGAGCATGTCAGAATCATGCAAATAATCAACAAATATTGGCACTACAGGCATTCCTTCTAAACTATACACCAGCATACTTCCAAAAGTTCACCTTCTCAAAGGCTCCTTCACCAGAAAAATTCAAATAGCTGCCCCGGCACACTTGACTTCCACAAAGGCAGACTGATGCTTCATGTTCTTCTTTGCTCTAGCAAAACAAGTATGTAGGCATCAAACATTGCAATGTAATACATTATACATAATTTCATAAAGGAACCATTAATGTGCTCACCTCAGTTACTGAATTATAATCAAAAGTGATTTCCTCGCCTTCTGCAATTGGTCGAAGTGTGTAAACTCCAATCTGGTATTTACCATCCACTGCTGTCACTCTATTTTTAAAAAAACAAAATCAAGAAGCATAAATTAGTGGACATTAGCCTTAGGGAGAGAAAGAAGTCCAAGCATTTTGAGGCATGCATGCAAACATGGTAGCACATACATGTATTCAAATTATCAATGGTTGAGTATCAATTTAACTAGCATATAAATGCATAAGCATAACCAAGCAAACACTGAAGCCAGACTGAAGCTTGTCAAAGTAACTTAATACATAAATCCCAACTCAGAATAGCACTGTGCTCCAGCAAATAGAATGTGGATATGCGAAAACAGCTACATTATATTGCTCAATGCTCAGTCATACACTCATACTGATTTCCAGACCCATGAAATAAATAAAAATTATTTATGGAACGCCAAGTATCTTGAAAGAGTACATAATAATCTAACAACCCGCAGCAGAAAAGCTGAATGCTGTCGACAATTGTTAACAGAACAAACTTGCATAGCTTTCATGTCACAATTAATTTTTGCATCATCATGCAAATAAATTCTTTTTTTCCTCAAAAAGTGAGAGCTGTGTGTCATTTCAGGGTACTCCCTCAAAAAAAAAACCCCATACACATCATGCATATAAATTCTAACCAATAATCAAATAATAATATTATATGACCACAGAAGCAATGAAACATATCAAATTCACAAGGTAGAAATCTGAAGCTCAAACGGAGCTTACTTTGCTTCACAGTTAGGGTTGCAGGAGTGGCAGATTCTACTTGCGTAGTTGGCCTTGTGCATCGCATCAACAAAAACCAAGTCATATCCATCTCGGTCTCCCTTCCATCATGACAGAAGTAAAAGGTTAATAGGATGAAGACCATGAATTGAAATGACACCAGTTACAAGTTATATTTCGTTAAAATCAGAGACTGAACACAACCTTTGGCCTTTCTAACATAATATTGTAGAACTCAGGAGCTTGATCTTCGCTGTTGTTTTGTATGTGTCTAATACCATCTTGCTTTTCATACCATCTCCAAGAAGGGTAAACCTGCAATGTTTATAAATCGAAATATTCATGCCTATACTACTGCCCCTCGTTCTAGGTAGAATGGATGAATATTTAAAACTAAGGCATACCTCCCCAAAGAACTCAACAACAAAGTCATCTACACCAAATCCACCTTTTTGTTGCAAACAACACCAAGACCCTGGAAAAGTGTACCAAACGTGTCAAAAAACACACAAGAAATGACCCTGAGTTAATAGGTTGCTGAAGGCATACCTTTCTATAAGCAACAAAGTTCTGATCAGCGCGATTTCTCATGGTCTTTAGCATCGCCAAGCATATCTTTGAAGTTCGCCTGTCACCAGTATCCTCCGCAGACCTTTGGATTTCCTCAATGACAGGCCTAAGGCTGTAAGTCATAGGGGTGTTTCCCGAACCAGTGAAATGTCTAACTTGCTTATTCAATGTATTCAGAAGCAACTGCATTGGCAATATTTTGGTTAAGTTCACAAGGCTTGAACTGAAAGAGAGAGAGAGCAGAGTGTAACCTAGAGCCAATTACCTCCTCAATAAAGATGTGCTTGTCGGTAGGTGACAACTCAAGATCAGCAGGCATAATGTCACTCAATAGATTGTGTGTGTATGGATCTATGCCATATACTTCCTGCTCAAGGATTTCATCTCCTGCTACTTTTCTGGGTTGATAATCCTTAACCTCTGGAAGCTCCATGTTTTCGGTGCCATTCTTCTGTGACAGCAACTTCTCAGAATAGTCATCAGGTAAGGCAACTCTCATTTTTCGTTGTACTTCCTCCACATCTGCTACAATAAGGTACTCCTCAATAACTTCATACTTCCTAGTAACTGGAGGAACAAGGCTCGCCTTGGTCATGCGTGCACCCAATATACGATCATCGGTTACAGATTCCCCAGGTTCAATGAACTTTAGACCATTTCCTTTTTAAATCCCAAGCTCCAGAATTTACATCAAGGTCACTCTCAGTATCAGAAACAGTAGTTTCACTCTCAGTTTCATCACCTTCAGAGTAGCCATCATCATCATCAGATGTTTCACTACCAGAGTAAACATCCTTTTTCTTTAATTTAGACAGGCTTCTTTTGATTTCAAGGTCAAATGCACGAGATGAATTATCTACTCCAGAAGCCACGAATTTGCTCTTGGTTTGTTTTGCTTCTTTTTGAATTTAGTATCGAATGAATATTGATTCATGTCCAGGCTGTCCTGGGCTGCTGCTCCATTTCTCTCAGAAATGTACCTTGGGTTCCCTAGTCTCTTTGCTAGCTGTATGAAGGAGACAACAATTTGCTTTATATCACTCGAATCACTGCCATCTTTATATCTGAGGTAGAATAGGAAATGTTAGAAATACAACAATCACATAAACTTCTAGAAATCTTCAACTAGGTTAGACTAGGTCACTTTTACCTCAATGCATCTTGGCACATGGTACGGATGTCATGCTTGATGGTACGAAAGCCATGCCGAGCATAATACCCGTTTTTAACCTACCTTCAATCTTGGAAACCTGTTAAATGAAACAGATATCGGTGTGAAGTAATAGTACATCGTATTAGACTATCAAGAGGACACGTCCAAATAAGTATCAAAAGTGATGGTACCTTCGAATGAAAAAATCAAATCTGTTACTCCTCATAATTTCTCTCAGTCTGTTTACGATAAACTCTTCCATCTTCCTGTAACTGTTCTCTGCCTGTCTCTGTATCAAACGCCTCATTTCCGCATCCCTCGACAAAACCGCAGAAGACTTTCTAGCATCAAGCAATTTTGATCGCTTATAGAAACCTTGCCCAAATGAAAGGTTGGCATTCTCTCTATTTGAAATATCAGCAAAATAACCATCAAGCTCATCAGAACCATCCAGCTGATTGGTGAAGTTCCTTGCAACTTTGGATGTGCAGTTGTTCCCATCACCTAGCTGCTTCAAGGCTTTCCTTTTCGATGTGACTCCTCTGGATTCAATGAGCTCCTGATCCATTTTACATGCTGAAATTTACTTTTCAGATCCCCTAGATGACTGCAGCCTTGAATGTGAACATAAGATATCTGTGGAAGCTGCTCAAGTACTCTGCCAAGGGCATGTGAACTAAGGTTCGAACAACCAGATAAAATAAGGGTCCTGATATTTTGCTTGTCATAACCAGCCTGAAACAAAGATGAATGATTTTGAGTCCAAAGTTAGGAGATGACAGAAGTAGTTCCTCAAAGGTTCAAACAGATAGGCAAAACACTTACCATAATATCACAAAACACAGAATCAGTGCAAAGAGGGCCAATAGAAGACAGATCAATGAATCGGCACATGTTCCTGTAATAGTTCAAGGCAGCATTCCAGCTCCTACAGGTAGCTGCAGAAGAAATAAGTGATTTCACATCTGCCCTCATAAAATGGAATATTCTTGCTAAAACATGGCCGTTTAGTAGACCCCAGCTTTCATTTCCTGCACTTGGATTCACAGAATCATTATCAACGGAAGATGCTCCATCCAATAACTCTTCAAAACACATGTCCTCCTTCCGACTGGCAAGAATGTCTTCTGACACATGAATATCTTCATCATTCTGGTCAGGTAGCAACTTTGCCCTTTTGCAGACCCACCATCGTCTGTAAGGCTCACAAAAAAGGGAAAAACGTTACAAATGTCCACAAATTTCATTCAGTGTTTAGCTAGAAGGAATATGTGAGTGAAACAAATTTGATAGTTCAAGATTCGAATACATTAAGATTAGCTAAAAGTTAAAATTTAAGAGCTGAAAGTAAGTAATTAAGATGTCATGTAAGATATGACCACAGTACCTGGCAGGAAATTCCTAGATGCTGAATTATGAGAAAAGTATGCTTCAAACTCTTTCTTTGGTTGCCTTGCTGAAATCCATGGATCCAAGACCTCATTTATAGCTAAGGTAAGTTCCCTGCTCTTGAAATATTTCATGACTAGTTCATGTAATTTACCACGTGTATAACCCACGAACTGGGGGTGCAACTCATGGAAGCTACCTGATCCTTGGTTCACACGAAATTATATTGGTCTGGGTGCATAGAAGCAGCAGTAGAATTTGAGCTTCGTGCTGCACTAGGAACAGAGCTTCCAGGTTTTAAATCCTTAAGAACCGGAAACCATGTGTTATCAATCTTACGGAATACACTACTTTGTTCAATGATAGTGCCCTTTTTAGCTAATCCTTGCAATTCAGAATAAGAAAATGGACCATGCTCATGCCCAGTGCCATCAAGGTAGTACCAGTCACCCCGATTAACTGACAGCTCATCAACAGTGCATACACGGTCCTTTGGAATGTTTGGAACAGACTTGGACTTGTGCGAACTTTGTGAATCATGGTCATGGTGCTTCCTGGAATGCGACGAACCTTCATGGACAGAACTTCTCTCAGCCCCAATTGATTGGGAGCGTGAAGATCTCGAAAGTGGTCGATCAGTTCCTCTGGGTTTTGTACGGGGTTCAACAGATGATTGGTCTTTAACAACACGAGAATTTATCCTAACCACTGGAAGCATCATGCCCTTCACTCCCCTAGGAGGCTGTCTGGTCTGACCTGGCCTCCCAGGCACAACACCGCATTTAGTGGTATCATTAACACTGTCAGTATCATCTTCCGTCGATGAGAATGCCCACAATGGCAGGTCATGCTTTTTAGCACGTATAGGGTAGTACAACTCATCCTTGCAGGGCCGGCGTGGATCCTCATAGCTACTTTTGGCATTTGACACAGAGGATACCCTTCATTGAGAACAAGTTTTTCCTGAATGGAGTATCTTGGCTCAATTCATCATTTCTCCTCCAGTCACCACCTTTGCAAGACCATCTCCCAGAAAACCATTCGCTAGACTCAACATAATGATGAAAGTTGTTCTTCTCCACAGACACAAGGCCATAAGCATCTGCTGCTCTATTTTCTAAGAATTCTGTGCCTCCATTGATTCCATTGTCTCCTTCAGTATGCACATGGAACCTAGCAAAATCTGACATGATAATAATATATAAATCACAAAGGACAACAGAATAAAGGCAACCAAAGAATTTATATGGTGACATCATGAAAGAACTACAAGAGAAAAACTTCTGTACTGTAAAACTTCTGTACTGTTTGATGAAACAATTTTCAATATGTTTTCTGAAGAAATATTAGGCTCAAAAGCAGATGATAAAATACGAAAAAGAAGAACACAGAGTCAGCATCTTAAAGTTGAATACCATCTAAAATGAAGAAAAAATATAGCCATTGGCAAAATTTGGATAAGGAACAGTGAAAATCCTAAGGCCAAATAAAATTTGAACTGATACAGTACCTTCAGGGCGACTCCATCTTTGCCAATCAGCAGGCTGAAAATCTGCACCTAAAAGCTCTGCAATTTCCAAATGACAAAATGCTACAACGTTAGTCTAGCCATGAAGTTACTACCATAGATTTGTGTAAGTTCAGGCCTTCATGGCGCTGGGAAAGTAAAATGCAGGATGAAGACAGTGCAAGTTCACAAAAGTGCAGTTCAATTTACTCAAAACAAATCAACAACAACAACGAAGTCCCAAGCAAGTTGGGTAGGCTCAAAACAAATCAAAGAACCAAAAAAAAAAGGCAGATATTTGACATTAAACCCCCACCCCAAAAAAAAATTTGTCCAATTAAACATACAGGTTAATATCCTGATGTTATAAGGAAGATTAGAGATCTACTTCCAAGCATGGTAAGAATAGATCTGATACCGCACAAGACCCAATTTCCCAATACAGAGCTTTACAAGGATATATATGTTAAAAAGTGTAACTTTTTATGGTCGTCAGATCAAAAAAAAGTTCCCGGGGGTGCAGATGCAAAACAGTTGAAGCAACTAAAATTCCTAGAAAAAAACAAGGTCAGGGCCATAAGACTTTTGCAACAGAATACGGTATCCAAACACAACAAATAATGAAAGCTTATGGGCCCAAACGGCCCAAACCCAAGCAAATAGACATCATAACACCTCATCGGCTCTCTCAGGTGCAAACTGCAATCATGATGGGATGCGTGTTTATTGCCTCCACAACCACACCCAGAAGAAACCATAACCAAGGGCTTCGCAGCCAACTCCAAAAGGATATATATATAGAAAAAGAAACTCCACAAGGATATGACCAAAAAAAAAGGACCAAGTCCAGCCCAGCCCACAGCAAAAACACTTCAAATATAGCGAAGAGAACTTCTGTTTTACCTCCAATGAGCTCGAGCTCCTGGCCATGCACCAAAATTGATCCATCCATCAGTGCTTCAACCCTATCATCAATGTAGAATTCTTCACTATCTTCTGCAGAAGCTTCCTCCTTTTGTTTATCCTCAACACCTGATGCTAGGTTAGAAGCCTCCTCCAGAGCTTCATCGAGCAAATTTCCTGGGGCTTCTGGTGGATTGACCATCTGTGTTGAAGTCTCCGAATATAAAGAGGGGAAATCAGATGGCACCAGTGGTGAAGCTGCATTCTCTACAGTCACCCATCGGTTGCTATCGGCATGTTTTATCAGATGGTCAGAAAGAAGGTACCCATCTTCCACGAGCTTCTTCAACTCAGCAAGCTTGGAAGGTCCTTGCTCGATACCGAAGTGATCTAGGTAAAACCACCTCCCTATATCACAAATTGGTTCGGTGGGTTCAGGTGCTGCACTAGTGTGAGGTGGGGTGTCACAGATATCCATGTCTTCTATCATATCTTCGGCTACAACAACAGTTGGCTCAGGCTCAGGCTCAGGCTCAGGTTCTGGTGATGGAGGCAGGGGAGGAGGCACAGCAGGTGGCAGAGGTGGAGGTGGCGGAGGCGGAGGGGGTGGCGGTGGTAGTGGAGGTGGCGGTGGCAATTCAGTGTCCTGACTGCTTTCAGTGGGTTTTTCTTTGGAGATTTTCTCATCATTCTTCCCATTGATACCACTCTTGGTCTTTGAAGATTGCTTAGCTGATTTGCTTTTGTGCTGCGACTTTTCAGAGCTGCTGCCACTTCTGCTCTTCTTGCTTGCTTCACGAGCATCAGTAGGCTGAGAACGTTCAGAAGGCGATCTGTCACGACGAAATGGGCTGCGGTCTCTGACATCCTCATGCTGGACCCTCCCACGAGGGGATTATCAACACGACTTGGTGTGTTATCCCTGAAGTGGGGCTGACGAGCTCTATGTCGAGGTGAAATATATGGACTGCGATCTCTGCCATCATAGTGGCGAGCACGCTCTCGATGTGGGGAACGCTCCAAGCGGGTTGGGCTCCTGTCATACCTGTCATGACGAAAGCGATCATGAGGAAAAACGGCCCAAGATGCCTGGGCTCCTCTCTTGCCTATCACGCCCGATCCCGTGTTGGTGGTGACACCTCACGGTTCCTCCCAGAAAAATGTCTGGCAGCAGGTAAACTCTTCCCTTCTCCCTTCCTGCGGCTTTTTGATCCTGACTGGTCAGAGGCGTCAGTGTGGTGCTTGTGGTTGATGCTCTGAGGCTCTATTGGCCGGTTCTTCCTTGCACTGCCACTGACGCTGCTCTCTGGCTTAATTTCACCAGGCTCTTCGTCAGAGTCCCGCAAGGAGCCTTTCTGGGCAGACGAACTTGGCCTCCTGCCATTGTCATCGCCCTGTTGGGACTTGGCGTCCGTCTTTTTTTGGGCGGTGCAATCTCCCTGGCTCCACGTCATCCTTGACAGGCTTCCTGGTGCTCTTCCCCGGAAGACTTTTCCTTCCTCTGCCTCTCTGGCAGCAGCTCCACCTTCTCACCCTCTCCGTTTCTCCTTGCCTTCTTCAGTGGCACTGCTTGCTTCATACCCACAATCTCCCCAGGCTCCACCTCCACAGCAGCTGTGGAGGCTGCCAGGACCTTCCTCCACTTCTTAGGTGGCATGCTCCTCTCAGGCAACCCATGGGTATGGTCCTCCCCATTGAGCAGCTCCCCTTCCTCCAGGTCAGCAGCTGTCGCTGACTGCTGGTTCTTCCGGTGCTGCTGGTGGTGGCCATGAGCCCTCTCCCCCTTGTCTGGCATCGCTTCTCCCGTTCCTCCTCTCCTCACGAGGGCGCCGGCACGGAAGCCCTCGACTGCGCGGACGGCGCACGCGACTCCCCATCTCCCATGGAAAACCTAGGAGGCAGTCGGGACCCGCCGGCGTCCGCCACGCTGTGCCCCACGGTGACGTTGCGCTTCAGAACCCTAGCTCCCCGGGGCTCTCCACGCTCATCTCCGTCGCCGGCACCGCAAAACCCTAATCACAGAGGCAGCAGTGTTTTTCAGCCGAGGTCGGAATCAGGCAGCAGTAGCAATGGGAAGGGGCGCGAATTGGCGCGGGGAACCGGCCGGATCGAAGCGGCCGCGGATCAGGGCGCGTACCTGCGGGGTGAATTGACGAACGGCGCCCTCAGATCGGGAGATCCAACGCGGCGAGGGCACGTCACCGGCGGCGAGCTCCCGCCCCACCTGCGCGCGCGCGCGCGGCCCCGGAAGCTTCCGGGATTGGGGGCGGCTCCTCCACACCTCGCGCGCGCTCTCGCGTCGTGGCGCGGGCGCGGGCGCTATCGCCTGGGTTTGTGTGTGTGTGTGTGTTGGCTTTTGGGGACTCGTTTGTTCGTAAAGCCTCCTCCGCGGCCGCGGGCGGCCTCTCGCCCCTTATGAGGAGAAGAGGAGAGGGGAAGGAACGAAGACGGGACGCAGTCTATCCCTCTCCCGGAAGGAGGGAGGTGTCCATTTTATCGAGGCCCTTTACCGGCCTAACGGTTTTCCAGATTGCACCATTAATTCGCGCCGTATTTGCAGGATAGCCCCTCTGGTCTGGTCCGTATTTGCAGGATAGCCCCTCTGGTCTGGTGTGTGTTGACTGCTTGTTCGTGTTGCCACATCAAATCAGATTTCCAATAGGTTTTCTACATGTGAGATTGAGGAACCTTCCTCAAGGCTCTGGATGAAGTTTGGAGCGAAATCCAAAATAAATTTCCAATAGATTTTCTACATGTGGTATTGAGGAACCTTTCTCAAGACTATGGATGAAGTTTGGAGCGAACGAAAGGACCCATGGTGCATTTTTTCTCGACGTGAGTTACAGTGTTTGTAAAATGGTCATTGTATTTTTGAAACTACCTAAGTTAATATGGTATCATCGATAACATTAACCACATTACTACAGAATTGAACTTGCATGGTGTTTAGTTTTTATTTTCCGTGGTGGGCATTTAGAAAACCGCCACGAAAAATAGTCGGCCGGCGGCCCGGTAGGAAAACCGCCACGTCGACCGATTAACCGTGGCGGGCATTGTAATAAAACCGCCACGGTTAATCCCCATTAAGGGTGGGCACGGTTAATCATTTACCATGCGGGCATTGTAAAATGACCGCCACGGAAAATGGTCAGCCTATATAAAGTGGGCGGCCGCTTTGACCGCTAAGTCCTTCGCCCCGGTCATCGGGCCACCCCGAAGAAGCTGCCAAAATCGCCGCCGCCACGGTGCTCGCCTCCTCTGTTGCCACCGGCCGGCGCCTGCGTCCCTCTACTGACCCTCTCTCCCTCTCCGCCTGCTCTGCGCTGAGATCCGACCCGCCCGGTGCACGGGAACCCTAACGCGCCGTCATACGGCCGGTCGCCGCTTCATCCCTTGCCGCCGGTGCTCCCCTCCGTCACCGGTAAGGAAACCCCTAGCCGCCGGCCGGTGGTCCTCTCCTCCACCGCCTCTCATGTCCGCGCGCCCCGTGCTCCCTCTCCTCTCGCATTGGGACTCTGAAACCCTAGCCGTCGCGGTGCTCCTCTCCGCGCCGCCGGGTGCTCCTCTCTGCCCCCCCCGTCCAGCGTGCCCGGCCGGAGCATCTCCGTCGCCTCCGGTGCTCCCGGTGCTCCTCCTCCTCGTCGTCCCACGCCCAACTCCTCCCCGTGCCCCTCCTCGTCCCCATCTTCTTCCCAGTGCCTCTGTTGCACCACCGGTGAGAATTTTCCTACCGGTGCCCTGTGATGGTGCCCTTGATGTTGTCATGGTGCCCGTGATGCTTGAGGAGTCCGAGCATATGCCATTTTTTACGCTTTTGATGCCATCAATTTTTTATTACTGTGATGCCATTTTTTTTTTGCCTTGTGATGCGGCCGTGATGTTGTTCTTGAGCATATGCCGAATGCCACTTGCACGTGATGCTGCCCTAAGGCCAAATTGAGATGATATTGATCAAATTGAAATTGAAATGAATTTTGGCAAATTGTCCAAATTGAGATGATATTGATCAAATTGAAATTGAAATGAATTTTGGCAAATTGTCCAAATTGAGATGATATTGTTCAAATTGAAATTGAAATAAATTTTTGGCAAATTGTCCAAATTGAGATGATATTATTGCCCCTAAGGCCAAATTGAGACGATATTGTCCTTCGGGGTGGCCCGATGAACGGGGCGGAGGACTTAGCCGGTCGGGGACAGTGCCCACCTTTATATAGGCAACCATTTTCCGTGGCGATTATATTGTCCATGAATTTTGTTCCAATTGAGATGAATTCTGTCCACCACCTCTTTTTGACTCCCAAACTTAGACTCTATTTTCACTACTACTCGGTTGAAGCGAAGACCGGCATTATCCAGGGGCGAGGCGCTTTAACAAAAAATGAAATGCAAGAAGTATGTGTGGTCCGTTGCAAGCAAAGCGCTTCGCACTCTGCGGAACAATCCGTACACAAACTATGTGCGAAGGGGCAAGTCACCACTTCAAGCCTACAACTTCTTAAAGCAACCTGGTGCAGGATGAGTTCGTCAACCTTCACGACTAACGAAGAGTATGAGGCCAAGTCGAAAATGGGTAAAGAACTTCGCAAAGAAGAACGAACTTCGAGGCACAACCTCGGCATGGTAGGATATTTTGGTCATAAGGGTGGATGGCGGCGGAAAAGAAAGGGAGGACGCCGAGAAAGGGATAGAGAATCCGTTGCTAGACCTTCCCGAGAGGACACGTGACTTCTTCTATGCCCGTCGGCCCAAGAAGCGTAAGAAAGGCAAAGACGTCCAAGTACAATGACCCAAAGGTCGACGAGGTGGAGAAGAAGGTGATGCTTGTGAAAGAGGCCAAGGCGCGCGGGAGTTCCAACCTAGGAGGGAGCACGACGAGTGGCCGAGGTAATCGGAAGACCCGAAGCACCGTGGCGAAGTTCGGGTTCGGGGCGGGGCTCGAGGTATAGCCGAAGACCGTGGATTCTTGGGCATCCGACGCGGCCAACTACCACACGAGGCGCAGGTACAAGGAAAACCTTAAGATGCAAGGCTATGAGGAAGCCATAAAGGACATAGTCGAGAAGAAAATAGAAGAGGTATTAACGATAAGAGGTCTTTCCAACATCCAAGGTGTGAGTACGAGTCTTTGAGCTACGAAGAACCCAATCGACGATCTCGTCGAACCCGCGATGGGCAAACTCTATATACCCGTTGGCGGGAAGGGAAAGAAGAAGGAGGTGACCACTACCGCCGTGGTGTCCGCACCACGGAGAGATATGTTGTACAATAACGAGCCGGTCCCACCCGACTATGCCTTCGTTTATCTCGCAATCCATAGAACCGGGCCTTGGTGATGAGGAGATCGATATCCCGTGAACAAGGAGAAACAAGTACTCAAGGACCTTCGGGTGGAGAGGGAGTACCTATGGAACAAGGAAGACATTGTCTGTGGAAACCGACGACACCACCTCCGAAGGTAGCGCCCGCAGAGCCCTCCTCCTTCTCCCCGGGGGTGGTGGCGATGACGATGATGATAACAACGGCGATGGTGGCCGAGGTGGCGGAAGTCCTCGTCGAACCCACCTCCGGAAGAACCGGAAGGAGGAGACGGCGGCAAGACACCCCCGTTACGGCGGCGGCGAGAGGACACCTTCTCCTAAAGCGTGACAAGGGGCTCGCCGCCCTCCCACGCCGTTCAAGCGCCCAATGGTCGAGGAGGTTTGAAAAATGTGACGTATAGAAACAAAAATACATGGCTAACTTATACTATGCATTAATTGGTGGCTAATGTAGTTCAATTCCACATGCATAGGATTGTCAACACCGCCTCGAAAGCGGTCGGAAGGACGATGAGGTCGAATGTTCCCCCCAGCGCCGAAGAAGAAGAAGCTATCAAAAGAAGATGAGGAAGTTCTTGCCCCGACCAACAAATACTTAGATGATGAGGCCGGGGAAGGAGCTAGCGGAGAAGGAAAAGGACCTCCGATTGGCTAAAGCGAGAACCGGGGGCCGTGAAGACCGGGCGGTTACTAGGGTGCGTATATGCGTGATAATCTCAACCAAACTTAGCGGACATATTACGTATGCGTGCGTAGCTAGAAGATGCTAACGTACATCTCCTTCGTATAGGAATTATATACCCCATCGGCGGGGACAATGGGTCGGCCCTGACCGCCTGCATCGGTTTGAGCTTGGCAAGTTCATGGTGCCCAAGGGCGGCTAATCGAGGAAGAGGAGTGGGACACTCGCGGGTTCCACCGATTATATCGGCATGCGATTGATCGGGGGTGACGGAGTTCCATTTCGGGGTTCCTAAAGAGCTCTTTCACTTGGACTTCGACATTTCACTTGCCAATAGGCTTCGGCGAAATGTGGCGGTTGCTACTGGCGCCCGGGACCTCGACCAATCCATTGTCACCCTCTATCTTTCTGCGAGTTTGTTTATGCATTACGGCTCGTACACCACTAATTCTAGCTCTCCGATCCTATAATGACGTGACCACATGTGCTTGCGGGGATGCAAGCATTGATAGCCCAAACGAAGAATGAGCCAATTGTGTTTCTATGTCCGGCATATATAGATGTGGCGGAATTTTACGAATCTTGGATGGAGAGCCGAGGAACGAAGAGCTCAAAAAAAGTTGGGCAAGGCCGAACAATATAAACACTATAAAAGACTGTGCGATGCAAGAGTTAGAGAGATGACAGACTACATCTGTAAGTGCATGAAGAAGATCAAAACGGAGGCCGGTTGTCTCATTGCGGCCCAACATATCAAGTAAGTCAAAAGCAATACTTTTTATTTTTGAACACTTGGAATCTATCTCTAATCAAATAAAATGGTGTAGCATGGTCGGTATACAAACAACAAAGACACACCGCCCTTTGGATTACTTGGCTAATCTTCCCTCGGGATGGAGCGGCCCTTAGGCTTGGACTCGTTGTATGATACGCCAAAAGGCCTCTACAAACATTTTGAAGAGGCCCCCGCAGTGTAAAGTCACGACACTTATATACTATTTCATACCGAAACTTCGTAAGTCATGACACTTGTGGGATTTTGTGCAGGGGCTTACAAGGATTACTTGAAAGACCCCAAGTCATTCGATCGGAGCGAAAGCATACGCAAAAGAAAAACATAAGGACCAAATGAAGATCGGGCGAGATTACGAGGTATATGCGGCATTACTCGTTTGCTCGTCCATATTGAATGGTCTCATAATATTCTAACCATTTTTACGGTACATATATCGTGCATGCGGTCGCGGTAAGCGACCTTTTGGCGGCAACACGTGTGGTTTCTATACCTGTACGTTCATATCCCGCAAAGGCGTGTACCGTACTACGTGGCGCGGTAGCGACGAAAACCACGCCACAATTTTGGGCGAAAAGGCTTGGGCGACCTTACGTTCAAGAAAATGGTTGGCGCCATCCGTAGGGGCGTCATTGAGGGCGTTGTTGCTACCTACCGGCCATTTCTTCGACCCTAACAGCGACCTTGCCGAAAACGAGGACTTATGGGAACTACGGGATTTGGAGAAATAAGCTAGACATGAAGGACTATACGTGGGATGGCCCGAGAGTTGTAACCTAGCTAAACGTAATTGAGCAATCGATCGTTCGATCGAGTTTTGTAAATTCTGATGTGTGTGGTGGTCACTTTTAAACTCTAAGTGCTTTAATTGAATGTCCATGTTAGTTGAATGTTAAATTGTGATGCATGTTTAAGATTTATGTGAATATTCTCTTATTTTATTATTTAATATGTGGTTTAAATCATAATTTATAATTTTATAATATTTTTGAATTATTTTTTTTATTAATCCTGAATTAATTAACCGTGGCGGGCTTTTAACAAAAACCGCCATGGTTAATACATTAACCATGGTGGGCGCATAGCGATGCCCGCCATGGTTATTATTAACCGTGGCGGTTTTTGTTAAGCGTCCGCCCGCGGTTAATCGATTTTCCATGGCGAAAAGCATGGAGTCGCCCGCGTTAATCGTTCGATTAACCGTGACCCTAGCTCCGTGGTGGATCCAATGCCCGCCACGGAAAATCGAAAAATGCCCGCCACGGAAGTTCGATTACGTAGTAGTGCCACCAACAACTAGCCTAATATGCTAGCAGTAGATTTGGTAGTATGTTGTACAAAGGTGATGAGATTTGAAGGTAGAAAGTTATTTCGGCGTTATTCTATCTAAAATAATCAATTGCGGTGGTCCTCAATCAGTGTTTCTAGGCTCTATACTTAAGATATGACAATAATGCATTGATATCAAGGGATTTGTTTGGATACGCGTCCTTGGGCCATGTTGTACAGTAGTGGTGCCGCGGTATGAGAAATCAGACTCCCTATTTCATTCTCAAGTAGTCTTACATTGTGCTAAATCGAAGGACTGTGTTGACTGTTTATTCATCATGTTGCTAAATCAAATCAAATTTCCAATATGTTTTCTACAGGGTAGATTGAGAACCTTTCTCGAGGCTCAAGCTATGGATGAATTTTGGAGCGAATGAGAGGACCGATGGTGCATTTTACTCGTCATGAGTTACACTGTTTGTAAAATGTTCATTGTATTTTTGGTAAGTACCTAAGTTAATATATGGCATCATCGATCAAATTAACCACCTACCAACTAGCCTAATATGCTAGCAGTAGATTTGGTAGTATGTTGTACAAGGGTGATGAGATTTGAAGGTAGAAAGTTATTTCGGCGTTATTCTATCTAAATTCTAAAACAATCAATGTGGTGGTTAATTTCCGTGATTTGATTTGGCCGTTTCTAGGCTCCAGGCTTAAGATATGACAATATTGGAAATTGCAAAATGCATTAAATAATCTGAGAGCCAACAGATCTGTTTGGATATGTATCATTGGGCTGTGTTGTATAGTAGTGGAGTCGTGGTATGAGAAGTCGGACTCCCTGTTTCATTCTCAAGGCGGGTGAGTCTTACACATTGAAAAAAATCATCGATGTCGTTAACACCCTGTTTGGATGTTTGCATTCAACATGGAATTGAGGAATTAGAATTGTATCTTCAATGCCACGTGTCTGGATGGTTCGTAATTGGATCTTGAAATTTGACTCTCAGCTAGCCTAAGTTAATGGTGTCATCAATATATTTAACCACCACCAAGTAACATAATTTGGTATCTGTGGATTTGGTGGTATGTTGTACAATGGTAATGGGATTTGGAGGTAGAAAGCTATTTCAGCACTATCTATCTACAATGAGTGATTGCCATTATTTTTTATATATGGTGGATATGTGCCCATGTGTTTTTTTTTTTTTGAAACAAGGTCGGCTATCTGGCTTGGATATCATTAAGTGGAAGAGAAAGCACAAGTCATTTTACACGCACCAGAGGTGCAAAACCCAGATCGCCTAAGCGTCTCATGGGTGCCGAAAGAACAAAAACAGACTACTCGCTAATGTTATTGTCGACAGTTGAGACTTGCAGTGCCTTGCAACCTGCTAGGGCCCATTGTGAGGCCATGTCTTTGATTTGTTGAAACAAAGCTGATGCTGTCTTCCTCTCCTCTCTGAACACAACTGCATTCCTTTGCAGCCATATCATCCACAAAGTCAAGATTGCCAGGGAGTGTGCCTTCCTTCCTCCTGAGCCTATTATCAGAGCGAAACAATCCACAAGCTTGGTCTGCTCCTTCCAGGTGGCTGGGCGAAAGCTGTGTGTATTAGTCCACCGGGCTAGGTGTTCCCAGATTTGGGCCGAGTAGGGGCATTCGAAAAATAGGTGGTGTGAGGTTTCGAGGTTGCGTTCGCAAAGAGCACAGAAGTAATTGTTCTTCCACTGCCTGATCTGTAGCCGTGCCGCTGTGATTGTCAAGAGGTGATTGAGCTTTAGTTTTAAAGTGTTGATCAAGACTAACCATGGTGGGAGTAGTGTATGTGCAACATGTCCCTTGTCTTGTGATGTGCATGTCCTCTTTTGGGGATAAGTTCATAGTATCTTAGTGGAGATTTATGCAAAATTTGATGCCATTTGGACTTCATTTTGTTGAGTTTTTGGAAAAAAATTTCTCGCTGCTCTGTGTTGATTAATTCAATATAAGTGAAGCCAAACACGATGTCACAAGGCTCCAGCAAAGATGAGTCAAAGAGGCTCAAAATAAAGCATGGATCAACCATGAAGATGATGATTCAATGGAGAAGGAGAAGAACAAGACACAGACGTAGAAGAGCAAGATCAAACAAAAACCTCACCCAAGTCATGTGTCATGTGTCACAGTTCTAAAAATTTCCAACATGCTTGTGCAGAAGGCATAAGCATCAAGTGAGAGGCGCAAACAGGCAAGAAGCAAGAACAAGAACGATCATCATAAAAAGAATTTTCTACTTGTGTGGAGAGAAGGGACACATTACGCAAGATTTTTTCCAAAGGTAATGATAATGACTCTCCTGAGTCCTGAGTCGAGTAATAATGATTATGTGCATGTTCTACCTTATCAAGAACAATCATGACCTATCTATATGTTTGCGTATCGAGAACAATTAGTGTCTCTATATGTTATGGACCTACTGTATCATATATAAGTACTCTGTCTGCTTGTTTGGTTTAAGGATTAGCTTCATCTAACGGCTGACTTAGCGTTAACTTCATCCAACAGTTTTTTTGAGAATTACACAGTACAACGCAGACGCTCACAACACGCACGCACACTCACCCCTATGAACACACGCACGCAAACCCTACCCCTATGAGCACCTCCGGAGACCTGGGCAGCCGGCAGATCCGAGATTCTCGGTCACCATAGGCGCCTCGTCGTCGGCGGAACGCCGCTACCACTTAATGCATAACGCCGAAATCCTTGGGAAAATCCCAGAAAAGGTCGCGGCAGACCAGGATTTGAACCCCGTGGGTAGCGTCCCCACCTGACCGCCCTACCATTGGACTACAAGCCAATCGCAACTTCATCCAACAGTTGACTCCACATGTACATGCATGCTGGATCGGTCATCATCTGTTTCCCGAGGGATCGGGTAGCTCTTGTAGATCGGGTTGTTAGGGGCTTTAACAAATAATAGTCGAGTTCCCCTAAAAAAAATAATAAAAGTCTGAGTTCCCCTAAAAAAAAATAATAATAGTCGAGTATATGTCTTGGGCTTACGAAGCATAATAATAGTCGAGTATATATGTCTTGGGCTTACAAAGCAAACCGCAAATGCCGTTCTCAGATTCGATCTTAGTACAAAAAATAAGCGCTGACCGATCATTTCGTTGGTACATTATTTGTGCCAAACGGAACCGCAAAGGTATCACATACAGTACGAGGGTGTAAAATATAGCGTTGACAAGAAAACTGCATTACATTGAACAACACGAGCACGAACACACAAGGGCGAGAGTCCATGACCATGACCAACCTCCCCTTCATTGATAATTTAAGATAAGATAACATGACATGCCAAGTTTATAGCAACAATATCAGTAATCTGTTGCGGATTTGCAGTGCTAAATCAGTTCAGAACTAAATTAAACGCCTACCAATACAGAGGTAGTCCAACAAACACTTAAGCTAAATCAACTTACAGCATCCTGGCTCCTGGCTCGACCAGAGTCGAACGAAATCGTCCATTACACCTCTTCTATCTTGGACTGCTTGACCTGCCCCGACGTGCCGTGCTGGCTGCCGGCGCCACGCTTCCTGCTGCTCTCACGCGAGATCTCCACCATCTCCTCCATCTTGGGAGTCAGGTACGCGCTAGCACTACCCTTGCTCGCCGACGACGACTGCACGACGTCCTTCCCCGACGCGCGCTGCTGCGCGTGCGAGCTCATGCCGGCAAGCAGCAACGCGCGGCCCGTCTGCTGGTACTCGGCGCGGTTTCCAACGCGGGCGCTGAGGTCGCGCAGCTCCACCTTGATCGCCTCGCACGTAGGGTCGTTGCCGGCCGCCCCCGGCGCCGACTCCTCCACGGCCTTGAGCCGGGACTCGAGGATCCGTGCCGCGCCGGCGTTCTGCCCGCCGTCCGCGGCCACACGCGCGTTCGCGATGTCCTCGGCCGCCGCGAGGCGGACGCGCTCCCGTTCCACGTCCAGGACGGAGCTGGCAGTGTGGCCAGCTCCAGCGGCCTTTGGATCACGGCGGCTCGCGCGGCGACCTTGTGTGCTTGGCCCGTCGCGGCACATCGGTAGGTGCAGTGAGCCTTGATGAGGCGGGTCACCTCCTCCGTCGACCGGGCCACCGGCACGTACACCAGCACCAGGAACCGCCTCGCCTCGCCGTCGTAGAGCTCGCCGACGTCGATGGAGGCGGTGCAGCCGTCGGTGCTCACGTTGCTAACGTAGGCGCCGGACTTGATTTCTTGGACATGGACGCCGCGGTGCAGGCATGTGACGGCGACGCGCGCCTCCTGCACGGCCACCGAGAGGAGCCCGCCGACGCAGCGCGCGAAAGAGTCCTGGATCGCCGCATGGTTCCCGACGAAGGAGAAGGTGCCACCCGTGGCCTCCGCGATGGCATGCATCGCGGCGGCGTCGTGGTCGGTGCCGAAGCCGAACGTGTGGATCGGCGCGGGCCGGCTACTGCTGCCGGATCCTGTAAACGAGGGCGGCATGAGGTTGACATAGCTCTTTGTGCCGTCGGGATTGACGACTGCCCCGGCATAACTGTCCCGCCCGTCCGAGAGAAGGATCATGCCGGTGACGGCGTTCTTCTCCCGGCGGCCGGCGAGCACCTCGGCGCCGACACAGAGGCCCTGCTTGATGTTGGTGGACACCAGGGCAGCAAGCGACCCCACGACGTTCTTCGCCGAGGCTTTCCCAGCTCCCGACATGCGCGTGAGGCGGGTCAGGCGGCTGGCGTCGGTAGAGAAGGTGACGATGGAGAGGCGATCGGCAGGACCCAGTTGGTCGATGACGAAGCACATCGCCTGCTTGAGCAGCGCCAGCTTCGCCCCTCATGCTGTCGCTGACGTCGAGCACGGTGACGAGGTCAAGTGGGGCGCGCGCCACGTCGGACGGTGCCTTGGCGTGCACGAGCACTGCGAATCTGTCCCGGGACGTGAACCTCGCGAGGGCAGGGAACTCGCACTGCGTGTTGAGGACCAGGCCGCCGCCGTTGGCTGCCGGGCCCTGCGCCGGGGCGGTCGGGCGCTGCAGCGGCTCGTCGTCTTGGTACAAGCCAACCGCCGGCGCCGGCGCCGCAGGGAGATGGGGAGCCTTGGTGTCCGACATGGCTGTCTCGCGGATGATTTCTTGGTGTGGCCGGTGGTAGAATGGGAACGGTTTCAGCAAGGCAGATGATAGTAGATCGACTCCTCGACTCCTCCCCGCGTGGACCCGGGCCGTGACGCTCCGTTGATCAGATCACGTCCCCGCAGGCCCCGCCCTTTCCGCTCCCACGACTCGCAACACAATCCCGTAGATTCCGTCTCGCATTCACTCTTGTTCTGTTTCCAACCTGAGTTACCCCCCTAAACATAGTCCAGTATGAATTTTATAGTTCCCCAAAAACAAAAGCTATATTCGCTTACTGATGGGATGATCTATATATATATATCCATATCTATATTCTATAATGTTTTTTTATAATATCTATAATATATAACTATTATTAAAGATTAATCTATAATCTATTACTAATATTAAAGATTTAAAACTTTACTCTATTTTTCGTCCACGTCCCTCTAGCCATGAGGAGGACAACGTGGAAAGTTTTTTATTTTATTCCTACTTTATTCTCTGTTTTACAAAAAAAAAAAAACTCAATAGAGGTTACAACAACTCGACCTAGTATATATAGTGATATAATAATGGATAAATGGTCTGATTTCTAATATGTATGTATTGAGTTGTGGCCTCCATATATGAGTATATATCAAATATGTGATTTCCTTAAATCCGTAAAAAAAACTAGTAACCCAGTAGATTGTGTGCTGGATTCGTTCTATTTTCATCCAACTCGAGTTAAGTTTAGAAGTATGGTTAGTATATTAAATTTAAAAAGCTATCAACTTACTGACATGATAATATATATTCATATCTATCTATACATATATAATTTATATTTATACCCATATCCATATCTATATGTATCTATTCTATAATCTAGCTTTTCTACGCGAACCCCATTGGAGGGATCAAATCGAGAATGAATCAAAATCACCGCTCCTAGATCCAAATCCAAATCTAAATAAGATTTACTCTAGAAAAACAAAGGACTTATTGGCTCCCTCCTTTCCTAAATAATCGCCGCCGTTGATGTGCGTGCCATGAGTTTGACTCGTTTTGTAGAAAAATACGCGTAACGTTTGTATATCCAAATAAATTTATAAAGAAACTAGATTCGGATATTTTTTCCAATGATACTAATTATGTCCATAAATATTAAGATATTTTAATATATATCCGATCAAAGTTATTTCTTAGGAAGCACGTGCGATAATTACTTAGGGACAGATGAAGTTCTCTTGTACAATCGATATCTAGATGCGGAGGAGCTATGCTAAATTTGTAAAATAGTGTAGACTGAACAAAGCTATCCAAAAATGATATACATACCCCTTTCGTCCCTAAATAAGTGTCATTTATGCTTTCCAAAAACAATCTTGACTAATTCAAAATTTTAAAAATATTAATACCTATGTTAATTAGTATCATTGGAGAGATATTTGAATCTAATTTTTTAAACAAAATTATTTGAAAACACAAACGATGCACATATTTTCTATAAATAGAGTGATGACACTTATTTAGGGTGAGGGACTATGCTGTTATTTGTAAAGCACAATCACTGACTCTACCATTTTTGGCCCGGCCGGGAGCATTTGAACTTCATCATGCGGCTCTTGCCATCTTTGGCCGGACCATACTTCATCCATCCGGACCATCCCGTACCGTACGTACACACATGTGGATGTGATTGTGATCGCAAAGGCCGGTGTGCTGTGCTCAGCGGTCGTCACCACCGACCCACCCAAACAAACAAACGCTCGCGGTCGCCGCTCGCCTAGGCCTGGCCTGGCCTGTCACGTACCCAAGCCCAATTGAAACGAACCCAACCCAACCCTCTACGGCCCAGGAAAAGCTCTGCTTCCTCCTCCTCGTCGTCGGCGGTGGCATGAGCAAGCGGCCCCGTGTCGATCCCTCCTCCTCCGCCTCCGCGCCCAAGCGCCAGTACGGCGCAGGTACTCCTTCTGTCGCCTCGTCCCCCTCCCCCCACCCTCCAATTGCCCCGGCCGGCCGGTGTCGTGGGCGAGGCGGAATACCGCGGCGGCGGCGGCTAACTAGAGGTTGGGGGTTTGGGTGGCAGGCGGCAGGTATGGCGGGCAGCAGCAGGAGCAGGGGTACTCGGAGGAGCGGAGCAGCGCGCAGCGTGTGGCGGATCACTACAGTGCGCGGTCCAACCAGACGCTCGAGGAGCGCGAGAGCAGCCCCACCATCCACCTCAAGAAGCTCAACAACTGGGTCGGTCTCACTCTCAGTCACAGTCCAATTTAATCGCGCGACCTACCACACTCCATCCCTATTTGGTTCCTTGATGAAGAATCACTGATGTCTGTATTACATTACATTACATTACATCCTGCCATTCCCATGCTAGCCGAGTAACCGTTTCAATCTGTGTGTGTCGGCAGATAAAGAGTGTTCTGATCCAGCTGTATGCACGCCCGGGCCACTGCGTGCTTGATCTGGCTTGCAGGAAGGTAAGTGCCAGTGGCGGTTACTGTATGTATAGTAGTAGTCAGTAGAGATAGCTCTGGTGGTTCTCGCTTCAAGTTAGTGTAACCATTGAGCTATATGCTGCTATGTTTTACCCAGATGAGAGGCTCGCAAAAAAAAAAATATGCTGCTATGTTTTGTAACGCAGGGAGGTGATTTGATAAAGTGGGATAAAGCCAAGGTTGGCTATTATGTGGGAGTTGATATTGCTGAAGTCTCGGTTAGTTTCCTATCACACTAGACATTTGTTCTGTGTTTGTAGAAGTAAACCAGGAGTTGTTGTCCAAAATTTTTGAGTTGCTATCCAACATTTCAAGATATAGCTGAAGGCTCGGTTATCTATATATCCAGCTAACCCATTTTTGAGTTGCTATCCAAAATTTCAAGATTTTGATGGCCCTCTGAGCATTGATATATTTTTTTTCTTGGTGTTCTGGTGTGTTTATGTTACATGCTTCTTAGAGGTCTCAAATTACAAATCAACAGACTCAACAGTTTCTGTTGTAATCTCATCTTATGTGCAATGTATTTTGTTGTATCTGCATCACTTTGGAGCATGGGCCTTATACTTTCAGATAAAAGATTGCATGACCCGCTGCAATGGTGACGCAGATCAACAACGAAGGAAGAAGTTCAGTTTCCCTGCGCGACTTCTTTGCACAGATTGTCATGAGGTAAAAGAGAGAAAAATGCTAATTGGTTACCCATGACTGACTTGATGGTTTGGTTTTGTGCACATGCAAACCCACTGATAGACTGAACATGTTACCAGGCATATCACCACAGGCTGTTTACATAAGCTGATTATTTTTTGCAATTATGTCAAATTATATGCAAGCATGTGTCCTTGCATAGAACACCTTTTATACCTTTTTATTTACTGAAAATGTCATACAGCCTTTTGCTTTCACATTGTTAGGCAGAATATAGTTTACCTGATAGTCTTATTCTTATGCTTATTAATTTTAATTAAAGAGACTGGAGTACAAACAGACTGGTTTATTTTCTTTTCTTTCTTCCATAGGGACGTTTGGATGAGTATTTACATGAGGATGCTCCTTTTGACATATGTAGCTGTCAGGTGAGGCATCTCACTTTCTACTTTTAGCCATTGATTTTTCATTTCTCTATTTGTTGTTTCTACTTTGTCCTTTCGTAATTGTCAGTGCACCTTTTTATCTGTCTAAGCTTCTCTAAATCTACATGGCCATGAATACATTCATGATATATAGCTACCATGCAAATGTTTTTCCATAAGAAGATGGTTCAGCATTTAGTATCATTGTTTTGCACAATAAAAGAAACGTCACTACTTTACTATGATGACTAAAATGTTCTTCTAATTGCTCATTTATCATCAAATCTTCTACAATTTATAAATAATAGTTGATAAATAATAGTTGACTAGTTGAGTAAGGTTATAAAGAGCTTTCCTGTTGTCGGAACAAGGAGTTCTCTTTGATCATACAAACTCTATTTTGAATGACTCCCGCTCAACAATTTCAGTTTGCTTTACATTATTCGTGGTCAACTGAAGCACGTGCTAGACAAACCTTGGCAAATGTATCTGCATTGCTTCGTCCTGGAGGCATATTTATTGGGACTGATGCCTGATGCGAACGTCATTATCAAAAGGCTTTGAGAATGTATGCCTGAAAGTGACCATCTGGATCTTATGTTGGTTAACTTTGTCACACTGTACTTGCTCTTGCTGTAATAAGCTGTGTGATAGTATAAACTCTTTTGCTATGCTCAGCTGAAGGTTTGGAATTTGGGAACGATGTTTACTGGATTACCTTTGGTGAAGAGTATGCTGAAAAGGTGAATTCTGCTCCATTTTTTATAATAATTTTTGTTTGTTTGTTACTAATTCAATTGTTCTGATTTGATGATGCTGTAGAAATTCCCTGCATCCAGACCTTTTGGTATCAAGTACAAGTTTCACTTAGAGGTAACAGTGGGACAGTTTTTCCTTAATTTAATCATAGTAATCCTTTTAGTTGAATGTGTTTCAAAAGGGTAATCAATAATGACACTAGTTTATCTTAGTTTTTGACTTTAATATTGACTGTCAAGTCTGAGTATGTACCTACCCCCCCCATACATGCACAGACAAACAAAGACTGGTTTCCTTTTAGAGTTCCTTCTGTGTTGATAAATTAAAACAGAGTGCTGTAAAAATTTCTACCGCAACATGCAGGATGCTGTTGATTGCCCGAATGGGTCGTTCCATTCCATCTCTTCAAGTTACTAGCAGAAGAGGTACTGAGTTATTCTCTTGCTTCGACGGTGACCAAGTGCTGCCCTTTGCCTCAACAGACAGAAGTTACTAGTTACTACACATTGTTTTTGATGCCTTGCAGTATGATCTTGAGCTGGTTTTGATGAAGAACTTCCATGAATTTGTGCATTAGTATTTGCAAAAGCTGGATTTTCCTGAACTGATATGGAGGCTGTTGGGTGCCCTTGGTGATGGAAGGCAGGACCAAAGTAATTTCACACCGAAACCAAATCTTGGGGATTGGCTACCCTTGTATGCTGTCAGTTTTCCCCATCTTATAACAGTAAAACGTAAATTGCAGGTACACTTTCACAGGATGAGTGGGAGGTTTCCTATCTGTATCTCGCATTTGTACTTCGGAAGGTACCGTGCAGTTCACAGTTTCCAGTTTTGTTAAACATTAGACGGTTTGGTAACACATTCTCTTTTCGCAGCAAGGTCAACCACCGAGAGGGAACACCGCAAACAGAGGGAAGATGCTCCTCACCGAGGGCGACATTGAGTTTCTCAGGATATAAGTCTAACCTTAGAGACCTTGCTAACAACTTTGCCCATTCTAGTTTCACACAATGGCGTGAAAGAAAATTGTAACTTTAGTGTCTCACTGCTGACAAGTTATTTATTTCTCCAAATCTGTATATATTGTATATTTGTATAACTTATAACAAAATTAAATGTACAAACGAAGGCACTCGTAATGCAATTTAGAGGAATGTCGTCTTCAAAGACGCAGTCACAAAATATACTCTTTCTAGGAATTCATAAAATAATTTTATTGTCTCATCTTTAGTCGAAGTTTCGTAGCTGGGTTATGAACGTCCCATATGCCTGTTTTGGAGTTTGTAAGCAATTGTAAGGTGGTTGATGGGCACGGCTGTAGTTTTTTTAAAGTGAAAACAACGCAAGTACAGGTACACAAACTTTACCACCGTCAAAAGACTCATGTTCACGAGATTGACGAAGCGCGCCTCGTTGTCGTCTGGGATCTTTGTCTAACACTGGCAATCGTCAACTGAGGCTGAGCAAGAAACAAATGGGCTAACGGGCCTGTTCTGCCTATACCGGAATCACTGGGCCGTGGCGACATCTCCAGCTACAGAGCTGGTTAGCTGAGCAATTCTCACATTAACTAAAAAAAGCTGAGCAATTCTAAAAAAAAAAAAAAAAAGCTGGTTAGCTGAGCGTGAGTGCTTGCGCTAAGCTTTAGCACCACCTTGGTTGTCTGCGAAGCGCAACCACAAGATATACTCTCGGTCCTGGATCGATGCAGCACGACCTTACTTGAACAGGATCTATCCTATAGGCTCGTACGCTGCATCCTTTACCATTAAGGAGGCAAGCACTAAAGTCTGGTTGATGAGCCGACCTTTTAGCCAGAGCGTGATTAACGGCCACGATGCGCCGGAAGGTGCCATCTGATAGGCTGCAGAGGATCGTTCCTGTCATAGGACGGCTCAAAGGTTGTCTGACAGACTATTTTTTGCATTTTTTTTTGTGCCATTCAACATACGCGCGGCAAGATGTTCCATTCAGGTTTCAGCAAACAAAACAACGACCTTCGTGTTATTATTATACTATAATAATTTGCAACTGTAACAATAAAGCACAAGGTTGTCTGACAGACTATTTTTGCATTTTTATTTATTTTTCTTTGTGCCCATTCAGCATACGCGTGGCAAGATCTTTAGTTCAGGTTTCAGCAAACAAAAACGACCCTGGTCATGCTATGCTATTATACTATAATGCGCAATTGTAATAATAAAGCACAACATTTGCCTCTTGTGGTTTCAGCGCATCAGAGGTTGAGAAACCAAGATAACACACAAAATACTATAGCATAGATAAGTCTTTTATTATACTGTTTCCAGGGACCAGGACACAAGCTATACATTACATTCAAGAGTTCTTGACCATACGAAAAAGACAAACGAGTAATTTTCGACAGATTTAAAGCACCATGGAGTCCCCAGAAGGTACTCATGAGCTATCATGCCCTCTTGAACATTACAACTAGGATGACCGCTATGGCTAGAGCCATGAAGGATCCGCCAACAGCCATCTCTGTTGCTGAAGGGCCTGCTCCGTCCTGGGCCTTAGCTGAGTCACCAAATAAATCCTTGAAAAAGTCGGTTATATTATGGACCACATCCATCACTGTCTTCTTCGCATTGTCCACAAAATCATAGAAAGGTGAACCAGTGGGGAGTTCGCTGTTAGATGCATTTTCAGAGGTGGCGTCTTCAAACTTCCCCGGGGACTCTACTGTGGCGGCTTCCTCAGGGAATGCCTGAACTAGAGCTGTGTAATAGCAGAAGACAACAACAATGGTCATACGTGTTGGTAGAAATAATGAATGTGATACATATAACTTTTGCTATAGTCTCACAAGGTACATACTTGTCTGGTGATTCTTGTAAAATTCCATAACCTTCTCATTCTTCAATACTGCATCCCAGACATCTCTATCCGATGCAAGGGACGCGACAACACTCTAGGGAGCAAGAGTCAAACCAAAGAGTTCTAGTGAGAGGTCAGAACCATAACAGATGATATCAGAACAAATAAATCTAAATGATCCATTGCCGTACAGCAAGTGGTGGACCCAGAAATTTTCTAGAGCCTAGGCGAATATAACAATTATGAACAGGTTCACATAAATATATTGAACAACTTGTATAAGCCAAGTTGACAGTCCTGATAGCTTTGAAACTAAAATCACCATTCAGCAGTACAGTAGTACACACATGAATATGCAGATACTAAGAGAAAGAGGGTTTCACCAATTGTCTCATTAATCATGGAGGGGTTTGGTTGTTAGCTGTACAACCTGCCATGCTTGGATAAATTTGATCAAATTTGACTATTGTTTGACTGCCACCACAATGTGTCGTAAAAATTTCCTTATTATTAAATTACACCATGCATGTCAATGACTTAAAAAGATTGTGGCAAGTTTCTCTTAGTCTTACTGGTGAAACAAATATCTTGAACACTTAACCTTAGGGTGACAAGTGGTGGAAATTTAGAGCTAGAAAATAAGCATGCCTATGCCTATAACACTAGAATTAGTTATTAGTTATACATTAAATTGCTAAAAAGAAGACAAATATACATTATGTAAGCTCACATGTATGCCCTGGCTACATTTTTAAAATCTTAGTTATGGAACCATTTTAAAAGAATGGCAATTTAACTATTAAGTATTTTTTCTCGAACACGCAGGAGAGCTGCGTATCTTTATATTAAGAAGAAAAAGGGGCAAGAGCCCTTAACACACACACACACCCAGACTCCTAAGCACTTAGGCAAACACACGCGCCTTTTACTAACATGAAAAAACGACCAAAGGATTAATTAAGTATTACGTACAACATCAGTTATTAATTAGTACTACATGCATGGTACATGAGTTTCTGCTGCATGTCTAGACTCCGTGAAACATGAGAAATAGCTAATCAAGTGATTGGTTTAGTGGTGCCTTGTAACAAAGGCTGTGCAGACATGTGAAGCAGTGGTGCACTGCTCTTCAACACTCTCTGAAAGAAGAGGTCGGGCAGCCACCCAGGGTTGCCGGGCCCTAGGTTCACTCTGTGAACGGCTATATGATCATCAACTAAGAATCTAAGATAAATGATCTGATACAAATCTATCCTACATACTCCGTATTTAAACTGTGTAACACTCCGTATTTAAACTGTGTAATTGAAAAGGAAAGACTGCCCCACAGAACTCACTAATGCAGCAGACAAACATATCAGAGGGTTTCTTCTAAGTTTATCATTATAGCAAATAGAGTAAGACATAAAATCATTGGCAATGCAATTCATTATTATCCTAACAAAATTACAACTAAGGTGGCATTGCACGAAGTAGGCTGTCGTATGCGATGAATGATTCCCCCCCTAAAATGGTGTCTATTAGGGTGACACCCAAATGAGTAGTGCAGTATGTTAACATGGGCCATAGCACAAACCTGAGCCTCTGTGCTTGATTTCAGCAATGTAAAAGCTTGAACCACATGTCCAGGCATAGAAGGAATTATGGCATCTGCTGCCAGTTTATTAAACTCCTTATCTTGTTCCTTAACAACCTCGACTGGCGACTCATTGAAATAAACCCTGTAACAAATTATTTGGTGAGGATAGGGTGAATATGCATGAACCAAATGCGAAGCGAAGTATATCCTGTGAAGATGCAACAAATTGTAAAGCCATCAGAGCGTTGTTGAGGACATCAATAGACATGTATGGAGAAGTACAGGTGCCTCAGAGCATCACAATTTCATACTTGAGTACTATGTTATAGACACACATGGATGAAACATGTATCCGGGGAACTCAGCGGGTAGAAAGCTTTATTAACTAGACTGCATCAACTAGACAGTTTGAGTGAAGTTAATAGCAAACATCAGATTCTCCTTTCCAATAACCTATTAAGTTGTGAGGCCTAGGGTTCCTATCACCAATTGGGGAATCGAATCCCAGCACCTAATACAATACCCCTACAAAAGGCTCATCAGATGCTTCCTAAATCACATAAAACAAGAATCAATTTCAGCCAAACATCCATGTCAGGATGAATAGATCGTAAAGAAAAGCTCCTGCAGTCCAGCTAACTAGAATCAAAATCACAATCAATCAGTCAATTCGACAAATTCACAGAGAAGAGAGAAAGACGCCATCTTCCACCTCTCTATGGCGTCCCTGAGCTCAGTGGTGGCCTCCTCGGCCTCCTCCCTCGAGGGCGGCGCGAAGATGAGCCTGGGCTTGGCGGCCGCCGCCGTGGCCTCCCTCTCCGCCACCACCGCGTCGTCCCTCCAGTCCGCGAACTCCCAGTCGTCCAGCTCCCAGGACGACGCCCACTGCGCCGCGGCGGGGGACCTCGCCACCGGAGGCGGAGACGAGCGGCGCCGCCTCGGGAGCCGCGGAGGCGGTGGCCGTGGCGAAGGCCGGCGCGCCGTGGCGGAACCGGCCGCCCTTCACCGCCGACGCGGCCGCCGCGCCACCGGCGATCCCGACCTTCGCGGCCGTGCGCATGACTCCTCCCCCATGGTGATGGCGACCTGCCTCGCGTTCCCCTCGGTGGCGTCGTCCCCCAAGCTTCTCGACCTCTCGGTCCTATAATGCTCAGAGAAAAAAAAAAAAAAAGGACCTCTCGGTCCTATAGTATCTGTGAGAGAAACTGCAGAAACAACCTTCAAGTTGATTGGTATTAGCGTAGATAGGGTCTTTTGTCGCAACACAAAAGCAGCGAAGGGTAGAACTGGGATTGTTAATCTATACAGGGTGTTTTGTGGAAACTTTTGTTCCATGTGAATTGGAATTTGGCAGGCCGGCGATTGGATTTTTGTGGAAGCAGATAAGGGAGCAGTTGACTTCGACGCTAAGTTATCTTAACGCGGATAGATAGACAGTGGATGACTTGCGGGCCCCACTCTGTCAGACAGACAAGGTCAAGCATTTCAGCCTAAAGCGTTTCCAATTAACGATTTTTTAACATTATTAACAAAATAATTCTAGGATGAAGAAATTTGAGAAACATTAGCCAATATATACTATCTTTGTCAAAAAAAAAAGGTGTCTGTAGTTTGACCAATTTATAGATAAAAAGATTAATGTTTATGACAAGAAATAAGTACAGACGAAAATATATCTCTAAGACAAATCTAATAATATTTTAGAATTATAAATATTAATATTATTTTATTCATAACCAATCAAATTTAATATAATTTTAACTTTGTATTGTGCTAGAATTTTTTTTATGCCCGGAGGAAACATAAGGAGGTCCCACATGGTGAAAGGTTATTAATGTACATTTTGGCGAATAGTAGTTAGTCCGCTAGAGATTTTGAAAAATTAGCACTCTTTCATATCGTGATCTTGAATTTATATGAAAAATGTGGCGGTTGACGTAGGTAACTTTGAGCCCGCTCTCAAGGCAATGACCCGGGGTTCCATCCTCATTATTGGCATCCGGAGGCAGTCCTCCGTTGTCCTCTTTATTTTATCGCTCATATGAGTTTTATATATATATATATCTCAAACCTTGCAACGATAGGGAATAATAAGTGGCGTTTACTTATTACGCGAGCAAAAAGAGAGCTTTATTAATAATAAGTAACCAAGACCCAATGGGTTGCGTCTATATATACCAAACTTTTTTTTTTCAATAAAAAGCACCAAAACACGAAATGGGCCTGGAAATATGACGGCGGTGGAATGGAAGGTCCACTTAGCTTGTGGAATAACGGAAGCTCTGAACTATGCAAAGGATTAGCAGCTCAGCTGTTGAGGGCGTGTAATAACTACTGTCTCTAAAATAAGTCTATGTCAGTCACGTAAAAGTATATCTATATCTATACCTACTAATAAAGTGAAAAAATTTTATTTCACCTTTTTTCTTTTCTGTCTGGCCTCCTCCGTCCTCTGTCCTATGCATACACCGCGCACAAGTATAGAGGTTAGAGTCCATATCGATGCACGACTCATACACTGAAGCGGAGCCGATGTAACCGAATCGATCTCTTACGAATCCAATACGACAAAGCAAGTCCTCATCGTGGACTACACGGAGACGCAATAGACGTAAGTAGGGATGAAAACGGTCGAAAAACGATCGGAAGGAGGCCAAATCACTTTCATTTTCATTTTCTTTTCGAAAAAAACGAAATCGATACGATATTGTCGGAAATGAATACGGCGCCGGTATTCGGGAATTTCAAAACGATATAGTCGGTCGGACAATACAACGATAACGATCGAAATCTATGATAACGGTATCCTCAAAAGCGATAAACACACTAAATCAGAAAAATGAGAAGAGCCATATAACTCATAACATCACCACGTTCTTGACAATGACACAAATAAACGATCAAGTTTTAAGTTGACTTGACATAGCATAGTGATAAAAATATGAATTATTAGAGTTTCTTCTTAAGTAAAGGTTGTTCCTATATGTGTTCAATCCTTGTCGTATAGTTAGTTTCCAAAAAAGTATTTGTCTTATGTGCATGTTGGTTGTGTGTGTCTTTGATTCGGTAATTACCAACGTTAAATTACCGTTTAAATACGGGAATCTTCGAAACGATCGAGAAGAGGGCAAAATTGTTTTCACTTTCATTTTCATTTATTTTTACCACTATCATTTTCATTTTTCCGGTTACCACTTCTGTTTTCATTTAGGCATCAAATTCGAAAAAAACTCGAAAACGACTTCAAAAAATCGGAAACTATCATTTTTCGTTTTTCATCCCTAGGCGTAAGAGTATATATAGAGAACCAAATAGATCGCGACACAATTTATCTCTACATGGAAGAAGTTCCTATAAGAGACACTACAGGAGACGGGTTTTTGCCGAGCACTTCGAGCGCATGGCAAAGGCCCTCTAGCCGACGGCGAAGCCTTCGCCGAGCACGGTGCTCGCATAGGGACTGACGGAGAAATTTTTCACGACATAGGATCTTCGTCGAGCACCATAACGGCCCGCTCGGCGGGAAGTGTTCGCCGAGCACCACCGGGCAGTAGTCGGCGAAGAAAAGTTCCCGTTAACGGCCGTTGTAATGGCGGCGGATTACAACCATCGCCGCCGAGAACCTGTCGGGCGAGCTCTCAGCAAAGTACAATTCTTTGCCGAGCACTGTACAAGATGGCTCTCGGCAAAAAAAAAACTTTTTGGAAAATTTTATGCCGAGCACAGAACAGGATAGCTCTCGGCAATTTTTTTTTTTTTGCATTCTATGCCGAGCACAGAACAGGACAGCTCTCGGCAAAATAAAGATATTTATTTTTTCTAGAAAATTCGTTGCCGAGAGCCGTTTACGTGAGCTCTCGGCGAATCAAGGAACATGTGGCGACGAGTTCGGTGTGCAACAAAAAAAAAAAAAATGCCGAGCTCTCGACAAAGATGGTACTCTTTACCGAGGGGCGGACGTGTGACCCTCGGCAAAGCGGGCGGAGTCGACGGCGTAACCTTGGGCGCTGTCTCTGCCGTGATCCGCGGCCGCCGACAGTATCCCCTCGGCAAAGATCCGCTTTGCCGAGGGTGTTTCTGCGCCCGAACACTGCCGAGGGTTTGCTTTTGGCGAGCACGCCGAGTATTTCATTTTCGCGGTCGGCAAAACACTGTATCGTCGGTGAAGCCTTTTTTTTCCGTAGTGAGATTTTTCTTATTCTCTGATATTTCTCTTCCCTGATATTTCTTCTTCTCTTTCAAATCAGATACCTCTTCTAGATTACTGATGTCATCCCACTTTACACACCTTGAGAAGGCGTCAAAGCAGGTCATTAGCCAAGAGCTGGGACGTACGGTACGGTATGCAGCACAGCCTTCCTTGAGACCTTTCCTATAGGTTGCATTTCGCAACATTGCAACAACTAATCCAAACTCTCTCTTGTCAAAAAAAAAAAAAAAAAAAAAAAAAAAAAACTAATCCAAACTCTCAGGCATTCCTCTATTTGTCATCAATGCATGAGTAAAATTACAGATCACTACACTCTGGTCTTCAGGGATAAGTAAAATTACAGATCACTACACTCTGGTCTTCTCTGAACTCGAGCAGCAGAGATAAGATACTTTGCTAACGAAGAACATACATAAATACGAGACTCTTTGCCTTGTGTACATTCACCATTGCGCAGCTAGGTAGCATTCGGTTGAGCATGAGCAGAAAACACCGAGTCTCGGCACCTTCCCTGTCTACCGTACGAAGGATGTTGCCGCTGTGTGCACTATAAAAAATATCTTTTACAAGGACTTACAGTTAGGATTCACTCACTCATCCAGCCGTCTCTCCCTCAGTCACCCAGCCCTCTCCCCTCCCGGCGCACTCTCCCCTCCTGTATTCTCGGCGCACCCTCATGCACTCTCCGCCTCACACACACTCTCCCCACCACTCCCCCTCACGCACCCTTTTCCAACCCTCCTAACGGCACACTGGCGCGAGAGCGGCGCCCGAGTTCTGTCTTGGGCTACTCTCGGGCGCAAGAGCAGCGTGTGGGCGTGAGAGCGATACTGAGGCGGCGCGGGGACTGCGGCAAAGACTATAGATTTCCACCGGGCCGGCCGGCCCGGCACGGCCCGGCCGGCCGGCACGGCCCGGCGTCTTGGGCTCGTCTTGGGCGGCCGGGCCCCTCACCGGCCACGGGCTTCATCGGGCCGTGCCTCAGCGGGCTACGTGCACGGGGGTCGCCCAGGCACGCCCCACGGTCGCCAACGGTACCCACCAGCCGGTGGCCCGTGAACCAAAAAACGTGGCCGGCCGGCCCGGTGGCCCGTGATCCAAAAACACAGTTTTTGACGGGTTTTTTCACGAGTTTTCAAATTCAAGCAAAAATCAATAGAACAAAGAACAAGAACGAGGAACAAATTTAAGATAAATTGAGTGGTATTGCTTGTGTGCAATCTTTACCTCATTAAAAACCTTAATGGGTAAAACTCACCCTTGTGAGAAACCCCATTAAGGAAAAGAGTACAAAGACAAACACACAGCTCAATGTTTTCATTCAAAACAGGTTCATATTGTTCGATTACAATCACTTGACTCTCTCAACTCACCCCCCGTTTCAACTCTCAACTTCGGTCACATGACATCACAGCAAAAGTTCCGGCATGCCAAAGGCCCTAACTCACCTAACAGCTTTAGCCACGCCTTGTTCCTCTTCCGGCGGTTTGCCCTCTTCCGGCGGGTAGCCTTCCGGCCAGGCGGCTCCTCTTCCAACAAAGACCGGGTCTTCCGGCGGGTTGCCCTCTCCCCCAGCACCGGCTCCTCTCCCAAGAAGCGGCGGTTTCTCTTCTGCGGCACCGAGGTCCTCTTCCACCTCTAGCGGCGGCGGCCTCGGCTCTTCTTCCTTGAACAGATGCGGGAGTTGCTCCTCTTCCTTGGCCACCAAGCGGCTTCTTTGCTCCGGCCTCTGCGGTACTCCTCCATCACCTGCGGTTGTACTGCGGCTACAAGTAAAAAGAAATGAACTTCAGTCTCAAATAAACAATACAAAGTTATTTATGCTCAAATAAACAAGATAAAGTTTTGGCAGTGCACCATCAACAATAGAAATTTTTTTCGAGCGCTCAACCACTCTTTATGCTCGAGAGACAACGGTATGTTGTTTCCTTTTGTCTCCTAACTCCCAATCCTTTATGCAAACCAACATCTCAACATGTTCAGTAATAATCGTCGACGACGGTCCTCGAGGATTCTTCCGGATAAGCGAAAACAAGATTACGAAGAAACAAGAGAAGCAGAAACGACATAACATCTCTAGCCAAGATTGATAAGACAGAAAGGTTAGTTTGTGGTCTTTCCACCGAGGAGAAGTATATCAAAACCATCATCATACTGCTGTCGCCTATCACTTGTCAAGGTAAGATGACAGTTGCATGTGGCACCTTTGTTACAAACGAGCGTTTGTACCACGTAACCACATTGCCACCAAAAATTCTATCCCATGTTGCTCCTTTTCTCTTACCCGTAATGCTTGGTGGTCGTTCTCTAACTGCCTTACAAGTACCATTTTTTTCATACTTGGCAAACAATTTCTCAAGCTCGGATCTAACATCGGCATAGTATGAAGAGTAATCACAACCAGTAAAGTCTTTAAGCAAGTTCAAGGTATTGAAAAAGACCTATCATCTTAGCTCTAGGATCAAGGACAAATGCAATTGAGAACATCATAGGTATTTCTTTCCAATATTTTAGGTACTTTTGTTTCATAGGATACACAATTGTATACAAGTTAATATCTTCATCGGCGGCATGCAAATGCAAGGCAATTTCAAGTAGTTGATGCATAACAAGTGGACTTGGTTGGATAGTAAACACCAAACAAAATAACGATAGACTCATAAAACAACTCAAGGAACTCTAACATCTTTTTTAGCAATCAAGAAATACCTAGCGGACAATAGGTTTTCACCAATGTTAGCATTAATGAAAGTTGTGAAAACTTGAGGGTATGGATCCTCACAAAGATGTTGGAGCATAAGGTATGTAGAATTCCATCTTACCTCCATGTCCACACCAAATTTCCTAGGAGCAATACCTTGAGCAATGCATAAGTTCTTAAACATGGCAATTCTATGATTAGATGAGTTCAAGAAATTGATAGCTCTCTGAAATCCTCTAAGTATGGTTTCAACCTTTTTAAACCAGATTTAACAATCAAATTTATTATATGAGGAACACAACACCGGTGACGGAGGTTGTAAATACTTGATATCAAGATCATCAACGAGAATGTGGTCAACACCTAAATACCCACCAAAAACAGAGAATATTCAAAGTGTTCATAGCATTTGAATTAGAAGAAGCATTGTCCAAAGTAATAGCAAAAACCTTATCAATCGGACCAAACTCTGAATAACACTACCAACCCTCTCAGCAATATTGTCCCCGTATGTTTGCAATCAATCAATCTAAACCCTATGACCTTCTTACGTAAGACCCAATCATCGGTAACATAATGAGCAACAAGCGTAATGTAGTCTTCCTTAGCATTACCACTCCAAATATCGGATGTTAAAAAGCAACAGCGGTAGCACCGGTCAAAACATGGTCCCTAAGCACTTTCCTACGTTCATCAAACAACTTCTCAAGGTCTCTAGTAGTGGTTTGCTTAGACACGTACTTAAACAAAGGGTTATGAGCACGGCGAATGTATTCTTGCCGCATCGGTCTCACCTATGCTCAAAGGCGAGATCAAGTCTAGCAATCAAACGAGCTAATTCAACTCTAGCAACATCAATTTTGTACTCCCGGTACCTAGACCATTACCACTAAGAGCAAGCCTAGATTGAACCCTAGCACGCCGATCGGTTTTTTTTCGAACAAGATTGCACATGTCTCTTTAAGTGGCCACCATTAGAAGCGAACAAAATACTCTTACACATTTTGCATTTAGCTTTGGGCAAACCATCTTCTTCAAGCTCATAAAAAAAGTCCCAAACGAGGGGATGTGCGTTTACCGATTACCAACACTCAAGCGATCGGGAGGCGGCACCAACACCAAACGATGGAGGATCGTTGGAGGCGATGGTGGCGGGTCCGTGCTCCCCGTCCCCCGATCAACATCAACCTCGATCGGATCGCCCTCGGTGAGGTCGATCCGAGCAAGGCGGCAGCATCATCTCGAATGTAGTCGCCCTCGTACTCGCCCTCGGGGTCCATGCCCGCGGATGGACCTCGCCCTCGCCATGGCCTCTCCGGCCCCGTTCGCTCGACGGTGCGGGTGGCCACCGACGACGCCCCGATCTAGGGCTGCGGCCCCAGATCGAGGATGCATCGGCTACCGACACGCAAACAAGAGAAAAACAGGGAAGAAACGGGTTAGAGAGCGGAGGAAGAAGAAAAGGTGAAGAAGAGGGCGAGATCCCGGTCACCTTCGCAGCCGGAGCGGTCTTGGAGATGGACACCCGAGAGAAGCAGACAAGATGAGAACGAGTAAGAGAGGGGCGAGCTGCGGAGGTTGTTGGGGGAAGAACGAGAACTCACATGTTCGGGCAAGAAAGAAAGGGGAACGGGAGAGGGAGGGAGAGGGAGAGGGAACCGAGGCGGATCGAGGTCACGGGAGGCGGATCGAGGTCACCGGCGGCGAATCCAGTCACCTGCCGCGGGGGAATCGGAGGAGGATCGGCGTCTCCGGCGTCGGCGGCGGCGGGTTTAGGGTTTTGACTCGAGACTCGAGTCGAGTGGAGGCGGCGCGGCGCGGCGCTGGAGTGCGTGGTGTTAGGTTAGGGAGGGGGCGCGGGGCGCCTCTCGGTATATATCTGGCGCCGCTTGGGCCGGATTTAGGTTAGAGGAGTTTTGGGCTAACCGGGCCAAAATAGCCGTTGTGTGTGTGGCGTTTTTATACACAAATCACGGGCCCATAGCGACCCGCCGGCCACGACCGGGCCGGGCCGTGCTTTGAGGTCGTGCCCGGGGTCGGCCCAAGCACGCCCGACGGTCCTCCCGGCCGACCCGTTGTTGGTAAAAGTTATCCTACGTAATTATTTATGATTTGTGTAGT
>JADLZK010011501.1:0-142555 GCA_015847255.1 Hyparrhenia diplandra | reverse complement strand
TAAAGTGCTTCATGTGCTTCATGTCCACATTTGACCCAGTAAATAGTAGTATTCACATTTCTGACTAAATGAATTTATTATAAAAATACATTTTGTAGCTGTTGATATATATTTGATATTAAAATTTTATACTTTTTTTATCTATAATTGGTTAAACTAGGGAGTATATTTGCGGGCCAGCCTGGCATGGAAAGTAGCCCATAGGGCCATGTGACTAGACACGAAGCCCAGGAGGCACGGCCTGGCGGCCTGCTGGGCCTATCGTGCCGTGCCGGCCTGTTGCCCATCTATATTTGGTGGAGTACTATAGATGTTAATAATTTTCTTTAAAACCTTTAGAAATTTTAAAAAATAATTTAGAAAAAAAAACTAAATGGCATCCTTGTAGACGACGGAGTTGGGAGTTTGAGAAAAAAGATCTCGTGTTGCAGAGTGCTACCTCTTGCTCGCTCTTTCGCAACAGACATCCTCATCACTCATGGTACGAAAAGACGTACGAGTCCTGGTGCCAGTATCACTGGCGCACCTTAGGAATGGGAGGAATCTATATGCCAGTTCTTTCATATGGTCTGGTTGTCTGAACGTACACCGGTACCAGATGGCTAAAATTTATAACCCTAACTTTAAGTTTTTCCACTCTTTTTATCACATCACGTTAAATACATCAAAAAGATATGTTTAGGGTATGAAATGTAGGTAAAAAAAATAACTAATTACACAATTTAAATGTACATTCTGAGGGCGATTCTTTTTTAAAGCGGATTAGTTTTTAGTGCGATAATATTTATCATGAAACAAAAACGAAACGTCTTCTGATGTGCTTTATAGAAGTTCCAATAGTGCTTTTTTACAAATTTTTTACGCTAAACGTGAATAGGCGTTGTTTAGATTGCTAAAATTTCTAACCTTTTTTCCTTTTCTCTCCATCACATCACATTAAATCATCAAAAGACATATGTGTGGAGTATTAAATGTAGGTAAAAAAAACTAATTACACCTTAGATGTACATTTAAGGCGATTCTTTTAACCCTAGTTACTCCATGGTAGGATGATATTTTACCACTAACAAATGAAACGTCTTCTGATATGCGATGTGTGACATGCGGTTACAAATTTTAGCAATCTAAACTAGGCCCTGTTTAGTTTAACTCTCTTTCAAAAATTCCTATTCACCTATCACGTCAAATTTTTAAATCGACGGCGAAAAGATAAATGTAGGTAAATAAAAACTAATTACATAGTTTTGATGTACGACGAATTTGATTCTTTTGAGTCGTTACGTCATCTGGATAATATTTACCACAAACAAACGAAACGTCTTTGCCTTTTTTATTCGGAACAGCGCTTTTCTCGCCAACTAAACAGGTGAGAAACATGTCGGAGCGCCAGTGAGCCCGTGATGATAAATGCAAAACGCCGGCAGCCGTTGCGCATTTTGTCCCAATCCGTGGTCTTCCGTGACTACTCGAGCCTTAGGAGTGCCAGACCATAACTACACACAATCAACGAGGATTCACGAAAATAAATAGGAGTACACAAAGCTCAGCGTGGGAGGTACGGAGTACGCATTTATTTCATCCCTGGAAATTCCATGCACAGGGGGTGTTTAGTGGGTGAAATATTTTGGGTTTACGTCTTTGTAAGCAAAGACTTTTCGTTTGTTTTGGTTTGGTAATTATTGTCCCCACCATAGATTAACCTCAGGATTTCATCCCAAACCGTAATTAGTTTTTTATTTATATTGCACACGTTAAGAATTTGATGTGACGCGACTAATAATCTTTTTGGGTTGGTGGAGGGAAGTGAACACTCCCTGACCAGTGCTCGCTCCCACATTCCTCCACCTCCAGTCCTCCACTTGCTGACAGTTGGACACATGCATGCGAGGCCTCCTCCCCACCCACATGCCAATTTGCTTCATTGATCGTTCGAGATAAGAAAATCCCCAGACGGCAATGCCCATGCGTTTCCTCGTGGCCAACAACTCGAGATCTCCATGCCCATCAGCAGCAGCACGCCTTTTGTAATTTAATGCTCATCGTGCAACTGCAAGATCACGGCTAACCACTTTGCTGGTTGTAGGCTTCTACTTCTAGAAGGGCCCTGTAAATAAATTATCGATAGACCGGTAGGATCCCTTGGTGATTAGTATGAACAAACAAAGTATATCCTGTCCCTGGACCGAGCCGAGGCTCTGGCGTAGCATCCGCTTAGCTAAACAAAGGCTGGCTGCTGCAATGCAATGCAATGCAACACAGCTCGGCAGCGTGTGACCCGGCGCCGGCGCTGGCTTTCGAGGCTGGCCAGCCCGTGACTAATCATTCTCGCCGGGTAACGGACAACACCAGAGACGAGAAAAGGAAAAGGGCCAAATGCTGTGCTGCGCGAAGAGCAAAACGAAGGGAGGAGGAGGAGGAACACAATGATAGGGGCGGACCGGGCGGTACGGCCGCGCAACTTTGCGTACAGGTCAAAGCGCCCCTGCCTGCTCTTTTCACCGCCTCTACCCTCGGAACGAGACGCGGAAAAGTGGCCATCTCCTGTCAGCTCCCTCCCTCCTTACTCCCTGCGGACCTTGGCCCTGCTAAACACGCAACACACTCGCCAAAAGAAGCGTTCCAGTGAACCACTAGGCCGCTGTACCACGCCATCGCGCGCCAGTACAGGCCATGCATGAACCCAACGACTGGAAAGCACTCACTCTTGTTTCTTCACGCATAATCCATCGCCAGCCACGTTCCCAACGCCCGGCGCCCAAAACGCGCTGCCAACGCGCGAGCGTCACGGGAAACAAACGGACCGGACCGAGGCCTCGGCAGAAAAAAGCAACGGGAACGGGATGAACGGACGAACCTGAACTACATGGCCAAATCCCCGGTTTCATCGCAAACTCTCGCGAAAATCGGGAGAAGCTGGTGGGTGGGGCTTTACTAGCCGTTCGGCGGCGGCGGTGGTGGGGGGGGTGGTGGCTGGCTGGCAAGTTTTGGAGAGTTTTGGAACCGGGGGCGGCGGGCGGGTGCAGGCCTGGGCGGGTGGCACTGGCGCCCCACCGCACACCGCGCAAGGGTCCGGGAGGGAGTAGGAGGGCGCGGCAGCCAGGCCAGCAGGCCCAGGCACAGCAGGAGGAGATTCGCACGGCTCGCTCACGCACACACGCAAAACAACGCCCGCATAAATGCGGTTTTGGAGCCGTGCGGGCGGCCGTGAACTCTGAACTGTCCTCTCCTCCCCTCCGCTGCTGCTTGCAGAGACGACGACGACGCAGGCACACAGAAAAACAACCGCTCCCTCCCTTCCCCAGTACCCCCGCCCCGGCGGCGTGCCTGCCCCTCTCCCTCCTGCGTCTGCCAAACTCTGCAGCGCCCGAGCGCTCGCTTTTTTTGACCGCGTCCTCCCTCCCTCCTCGGCGGGCTCCTCCCTCCCCTCGCCTCCCCTCACACACTTCCTTCCCTCTGATCCAGTGCCACTACAATACTCTACTGCTAGCGGTAGCGCTCACACCACACTTCCTCTCCTCTACTGTTGGCTCCTCCTCGCGCTCACATTGCGACCTAGCGGGAGGGGAAGTGGGGGTGGTGCGCGTGCTCCGTGATCTGGGAAGGGAAGCGCCGCGAGATGGCCGGGGGTGGAGGCGGCGGCGGCGGTGGCGGCGGCGGCGGGCCGAAGCATGACGACCTCACGCCGCACCCGGTCAAGGACCAGCTCCCGGGGGTCTCCTACTGCATCACCAGCCCTCCTCCGTGGCGTGAGTATCCTATCCCATTCCCATCGCTTCCTCCTCGGCTCCGGCCGGCAAACTCGTCGTCGCACTCGTCTCGGCTTACGGCAAGGTTTTCCCGTTCCGAAGTTGCCTCCGCTGCTGGCTCACGTCCTTGTTAGGGAACGAACACCAACAGACTCCGTGGCGCGGCCCATAATTTCAAGGGGGTTTGTTTAATTTGGTCCCGGGCGGTAGCAAGTTGGCCGCGATAGCGATGCGCTGCTGCTACCAACGTCGCAGTTCCGTGCGTTGTTGTCAAGGGTCGGTTGTGGCGACGGTGCTGTGTGTGGGTTTTACGGGGGATTTTGCGAGATCTGCCTGAGCTTTCCTGCTCTCAGTCACAGTCCCATATAATTCTAAAAAGGTGGTTCGCCTTTCTGTTCGGCATGCCGCCTCTCTAGTTGTAGTTGTTTAATCGGATGCTCGTGATTCTGCAAAAGCTTTGACCCGTGTTGTTGCAAGTAGTGGCGTCGTATATCCACCAAATCAACTCTCAAAGGAATCGTCGAAAGGAGTTTGTGTTGCTCTTGATGCTAAGTTGCACACGGCTCCCGAATCTGTGATCCCGGTCCTCTGTCGCCTTAACCGATAGCAATGGACCAATGGTATATTCCTAGGATTGCGACTTCTCGGTTGTGGATGGAATATTCACGAAATCTGGTGCTGCTTTAGAGTTCGGTCGAGTAATTTTGGTGTTAATCAACTCTAGCGTTGACTCTTCCCTGTTTTTTAAAGCACATGCTCTTTGCCTTTTTGTGGTTAGTATAACGTGTCTAATCCATGTTTATTTCGTGTGTACACTATTGGATTGCTAGACTTTGTGTCAGTGCTACTAGCTAACTCCAAATCTGTCTTCGAGTTGCATTCATTCTCTGTATTATTGAGTTGGAGTTTTCTACTGCTTCATATGGACTGATGCGTTATTTTTGTATAGCATGCTAATGGACGTGTTGCCATTACATAGTTGTGCGGTTGTCACATTGAAATCCCACTGTCCCCTTTTCTGGCATTAAAAATGTCTTACAGCACATTGCTATAAAAAAAAAAAAAGTGGTTTAGTTCATTAAATTGCATATGACCTGCTTGGGATTTTGCACCTACTTGGTTGAGTTTGATCCATGTATAGACGAGGTGGATAACATAAGCATATGTAGGGGGGAAATGATCCATTTGTTGGCATTCAATTCAACGTGCTTGCGACATAGCTATGATGTTAAAGGAGAAAAGTATCCCAATCTTGGATCATTGCCTCAAACGTGATTTCGTACGTTTGTCTTGGATTAGTTGACCATGGTACTCATATGGTGGTGTCTACTAAAAAAAATACTTCGCTCACATGTTTGTAGTATTTACTGTTCAAAAAGTTGATAGATAGTGAGGAACTTTTTGCTCTAACTTCTTTCTTTTGATTGTCCGCAATGCAGCTGAAGCCGTTCTTCTTGGGTTCCAACATTATCTGGTCATGCTCGGTACCACTGTGATCATACCGACTGCACTTGTTCCACAAATGGGAGGAAACAATGTGAGATTTCAAATTTCACTAGTCAATTGCATTGGTTACTTGGTTCTAAGCTACCATCTAATTCCTAACATTCCTTGTGGTAGGAGGACAAAGCACTGGTTATCCAGTCATTGCTGTTTGTTGCAGGTATCAATACCCTGCTGCAGAGTTTCTTTGGTACCAGGTTGCCTGCAGTGATTGGCGGGTCATACACCTTTGTTCTGCCTACCATCTCGATCATCCTTGCTGGACGTTATGCTAATGAACCTAATCCACACACTGTATGTTGAAAGTACCACAATCTACCATTTTTCTGATCTTACTATCTTAGTTATGTACATCTGGACCTGATGATTTACTTGTTATTTTCTTCTCTGAAGAAATTTCTCCGCATCATGCGTGGGACACAAGGTGCATTGATTGTGGCTTCAGCCTTACAGATTATAGTTGGCTTCAGTGGCCTTTGGCGTAATGTTGCCAGGTAGGAAGATGAACAGATTAGTTACTGTATTTCTAATTTCAGTATCTGCTCCAGAGGTACTCAAGCAAGAAAGAATCTTGCAGAAGAGTTGCATTACTGTTTCTCACTTGAGGCTGTATGCTTGTATGTATTGTTTTGTTTCAGGTATCTGAGTCCGCTTTCAGCTGCTCCTTTGGTGGCACTAGTTGGATTTGGACTGTATGAGCTAGGGTTTCCCTCGGTAAGCTTTGATACTTGTGTTTCTATTCACTATTCATTAAAGGATATTTGCTTATGCTTGAACTCTTAATGCCCAGGTTACCAAATGTGTTGAGATTGGCCTACCTGAACTCGTCCTTCTGGTGATCTTTGCAATGGTATGATTGGATTTCTATACATTTCTTTGTTGTGCCCAATTTGCTATCTAACACTTTTCATGTCATCCAACTACCATTTCCCTTTCTGTTCCATTTTTTGCAGTACCTGCCGCATACCGTTCACATGCTGAAGTCTATCTTTGACCGATTTGCTGTCCTGTTCACTATTCCCATAGTGTGGTTCTATGCATATCTTCTCACTGTTGGAGGAGCATACAGGAATGCACCACCAAAGACTCAATTTCATTGCCGCACTGACCGTTCTGGATTAATTGGTGCTGCACCCTGGTACTGTTTACAGTTCTGAAGATACAATTGTTCATTTGTCACCACCCTGGTACTCGTGTCAAAATGTATGACTAGTTCCTAACTTTTCCACAAATGAAATGACAGGATAAGAGTGCCATATCCCTTTCAATGGGGTGCTCCAACTTTTGATGCAGGTGAAGCGTTTGCAATGATGGCAGCATCATTTGTTGCTCTTGTGGAGGTTTGGCTCGCTGCTCTAGAAAAAAAACAAATATTCTAGCACATTATTGCAATATGTGGGTTTGTATGGTGATATAATAACGATCTCACTAACTGGCTAGCCCTTCCCTTGTGTTTGTAGTCCACTGGGGCCTTCATTGCTGTCTCTAGGTATGCTAGTGCTACACCAATCCCACCCTCTGTTCTTAGCCGTGGTATTGGCTGGCAGGTACATGTTATTTTTCATCTGCCACATGTTCAGGTTTTAATGGATAAATGTATATTTTAGTTAACTTAGAGAATGTATTTGTTCTTGCTTTAGGGCATCGGTGTTCTTCTGGATGGGCTATTTGGGACTGGAAATGGGTCTTCTGTATCAGTGTAAGCACCACTGCATCAGACAGTACATTTTAAGGAATGCGTCTCATTTTTATTTTAATACAACTCTTCTCTTTAAGGAATAGGTCTAATTTGGCTTGATACGACAATTGTTTCCTTAACTGCAGTGAAAATGCTGGTTTGCTAGCTTTGACACGCGTTGGTAGCCGAAGGGTAGTGCAGATATCAGCTGGTTTCATGATGTTCTTTTCTGTTCTGGGTAAGTTTACTTGTCATGGGACTAGTATTTGGTTCTTTACCAGATCTTTGAGATAGCAGATTTAAGCCTAACATGGATGATGGAACTTCAAAATTGGCCTGGTTTTGTTTGTCACATAAGGCGGGGACTAGTAGTTGATTATTTACCAGATCTTTGAGATAGCAGATTTAAGTCTAATATGGGTGGAACTTCAAAATTGGCCTGGTTTTGTTTGTCCCATAAGGCTTCTATAGTATTCCCTCCGTTCCAAATTGTAGTTCACTTTTGGCTTTTCTAGATCCATTTCTTTTACTATGTATCTAGACATAGTGTATAACTAGGTGCATAGCAAAATTAATGTATCTAGGAAAGCCAAAGTGAACTACAATTTGGAACGAAGGGAGTAGTAGTTATTGCATAGGGTTCTTCCCTTTTCTAATGAGGTTTTTAAGATTGTTGGTGGTGCATACATGAATAGATCGATCGAATGTGTTCCTCTGGAAGTTTGAAGTGAAACTCAGATTCATACAGTCTAGGACCAGGTCTGTTTATAGGGAGATATCTGGCACTGGCAGTAGTTTTTTTTTCTAAGGAACTGAACTGTTGTGAATAATTTTCACAAAACGCAGCTAAATCCTGCATGTGCATGCTTTAGACTTCGAGCATGTACACTCCAAAAATAGCTTACCGTCAGATTTGTTTCCATTTCTGTTCATCTTCTTCCTTCCTTTCTTTCCTCTTCTCTTCTTTCCTCCATCCTGATTACCATGGTGCCCTCCACCACCTCCTTCACAGCTTGTCTCTTTTGCAGCCAACAATACAACTTCACCCAGCCACGCTACCGGCTCGGATATCAACTGGCACACTAGCCAGCAGCACCATGCCGCTTCGCTGGCTGCCCAACCCCTGCCTTCACCCCACTCTCAACTAACGACTGCAGTTGTTCGCTGCTGACCCCGACCTCTGCTGCCATGCCTACTGCTGCTGCAGGCCCCTCCTATAAACCTGCTGGGCATGGAGCCCTTCCCCAAGAACCCAGAGCCCAACCCTAAACTGCTAGTCTCCTGATTCTGACAGCCTCTATCTTGCCCTCCGACACCACATGGCTTGCTGTGTTGTGACTTCTTGTGTGCTGCGGAACCAGTGAGAGTTTGTGACTTGCGCTGCGCAAACAAAGAAGAATGATGGGGCCTGGGATCGATGGCGATTTTTTCCAAGCGGCAGGAGTGAAGAATGAGTCTGCTGGAGGAGCATCAATTTGGGAGGGGGTAATCAGGTTGAGAGGCAGACTTTGTAGGTGAGGGGCATCAATACACGGATGCTCAGTGACAAGCATTCCCCATTTTCATAACTTTACCACCTATTTGACCCCCAAAGTTGAAATTTTGTGCTTAAATATTTTCTTTCAAGGCATTTAATGGGACCATTGCTGTTGCTTGCAATGCCTTTTGCCTTTCTTTTACTTGTTAAACCAGTGAGTAGTTTGTCTAGTGCTGGCTTCTTAGATGTCTATAATAACTACAGCATACTGGCTCGAGTGTCGACTCTACCTGTGCCCAATGGGTCTTTTTTTGTTTTGAGAAGACCTGTGCCCAATGGGTCCAAGTGGGTGGGCTCCTGCTAGATCGTTATTGAAATATTGACCCTTAACTGTCTGACTTGATTATTGAATATCAATTGATATAATTGTGAAAGTGAGGCTCTGAGCATGAATTACAATAGGCATCCATATATTAGTAAATGTAAGAACAAGTGTTAATACTAATTTATTCAATATTATGATTATTATCCAAAAGGAGAATTTGATTGAACTGTTTTGTCTTTTTGCTGTTCACTACAATACCTCATTGCTACTTAACCTAAAATTGGCATTTAATGGAAATTGCATAGCATCTTCATTGCAATTAAAACTTGAATACTTAGTCTTCTGTTATAACCATGGGTCATTTTGACTGCCCAGGGAAATTTGGAGCTGTGTTCGCCTCAATTCCTGCACCTATCTTTGCAGCTCTGTATTGCATCTTCTTTGCTTATGCTGGTAAGCAAAGACCTTCGACGATGCCTATGTTTGTTCTATTAGCTCAAATTATGATTGATGCATCAGATATGTGTAACTGTAATGAACTTTGTTGGTGATCTGTCAATAGGTTCTGCTGGGTTCGATTCCTTCAGTTCTGTAACCTGAACAGCTTTCGAACTAAGTTCATCCTTGGATTCTCAGTTTTCATGGGCCTTTCAGTTCCTCAATACTTCAATGAGTACACATCTGTTGCTGGTTATGGCCCTGTTCACACACGTGCAAGATGGGTATGTAACAGATGTCTTTCAGAAATCTTACAGTTCTGTGGATGGTAATAAATTGTTGATCATTTCTCTTGTCTAATCTTACAGTTCAACGACATAGTAAATGTGATATTCTCGTCCAAGGCCTTTGTTGCTGGCTTCGTTGCATATCTGCTGGACAACACTATTCACAGACATGAAAGTTCTGTCAGGAAAGACCGAGGCTACCATTGGTGGGATAAATTCCGGTCATACAGGACTGATACAAGAAGTGAGGAGTTCTATTCCCTGCCATTCAACCTGAACAAGTTCTTCCCATCGGTCTAAGCTTGATGTGGTTAATGCGAGATGCTCTTGTTACTCTGAACTGTCTACCCGCTGTTCTCTGGTGGTGGTCTGGATTTTCTTGGTATAAGGAAAAATTATGCCTCAAAGGGATGAAAGATCCTACCGCACAAACAAAGGCTTCAGAGGCATGCTCCAATTGTCTTCTCTATGTTAAGATGCTCTTGTATATTTTACGTATACTCTAGTTTGGTGCCAAGTAGGAAATTTTGGTTACCCGTTTGTCGTATGGGAATAGCATGTTTGTTCATACTTGTAGTCAAATTTCATCATTCACAAACGGGATTAACAGAATGACAATGCCATTGTAGTACACTATGCTAATATATTGCAGTAATCCCACCACCGCTATCCTTTGCAATGTTAATTTGGTGCTTGCTTCAGTGTAGCCTCTGCAATGGAGTAAAATGTTCTCCGGGGTCAATATTTTTGGAACTGTAACTGCCATTGTAGCCTTTTGCGCAACCAGAGCTCGTTGATTCTGTGTGGTGGCGGTCTGAGGACAGCAGAGATTCCGCCAAACACTACGCGGTTCGTTTGATTCTTATAACCGTGTCCGACTGGATGACCGCCAAAATAAACTACGAAGATGATTGCTCCCTCACCGCCGCTTGTCGTGGCTACTGTTTTTACCGGACGATCCTAGGCTATCCTTGTCAATAATGCTTTCCGTGCTTAGCATACTGCATATGCCTTCATTTCTCAGTGTATGTGTAATGCGTTGAATCGCAGTTTTTATTCAAAATATGCATTATCTTTTGTGTTTACATGAAAACTTTGTTAAGTATTTCTTTCTTCCCAAATCGTATGGAAATGAAGTTATTTTTTATTGATTTGATTTTCCAAATTTACTACTATTTATTATTATTGTATTATTAAGCGTAGATTTTTGTTTAAATTCCTAAATTCCTACCGTTTGTTATTGTACCCGTTACAGTAGTACTGTTGACATGTGCTGATGCATAATTGCATCTACCAACTTTTAAATATACAAGTTTAGATTCTCAGCATTCTTCCGGTCGTTGAAGCCCGGCGCTAGCTTGAGATTTTGTCTGTCTAAACAATAATATTCCCCTTGGGCCAGTTGCTGCCAAGAAGTGAACTGTTGCAGGTAAGAGAGCATTTGTGATCTGATTCATGGCAGGCTGTTTCTCACAAGATCTTTGGCTTCGTTTGTTGTGTTATCCTTGGAACTGCCGAGCAGAGGATAAATAAATTCACTCTATATAATATGTTTTTTATAATACAAAAAGAAGAATGAATGGCATTTCCATGTGAAATCATGCGGACCTCTCGGTGCTGATTCCTGTATAGACGGCATGTTGACATGGCTGGTGGTGCCAAATCTTTGTGGCATATACTTCTTGCGATTTGGTGATACACAATAATCACAAGTCGTCGTCGTCGTCTCTCTTGTTTATCAGTGCATCATGGTATGGTGGGTCAAGTTCAGGCGAGAATTTTCTTTTAAAAAAGAAGTTCAATAATGAGACGCTCACTCACGAGAAAAAATTAATGGGACGCTCAACAGCTAGAAGGGTACGTTTGTAAAATGGAGGGCAAGGCTTGAACTTCATCGAACTAAGCAGGACTTTCTTTCTTTTTTTTCCTACGTGTCTGAATTCTGAATGGAAGAAACAACATCGTTGTTCAAACTATGCTCGTCTGAACTTCAACAAGGTCATGTCCGAGGCGGACGGGTGGTGCGCGGCCGGCTTTCTGGATCCGCTACTCTCTGCGGTTCTTTGCATGTTCTTTTTCGTCACACAAACAGTTCTTAGTTTAACTTCTGAAGAAAGTGTGCCTCCTCAACACTCGCATGGGTTGTAAAAACTCTCTAATTTTCGTTTGAACGTGCTTTCGGGGGGGGGACTTCCAGAGAAACAACGTCTTTGTTCAAACTATGCTCCTCATTTTCGACTCGTATGTGGAACCAAAGAGGAAGCAACGAGAGCAGAACAGGTTGATTGGCCCATATGGCCCTGACCGAGGACCACAACAGCCTGATCATTCGCTTGCGTCCACTGATCGACAGCTTGGTTGATGCTTTCATCTCATGGTCTGAGACCTGACAAACAAGGGCTCTATCAGAGGAGGATGCTGCCAGGAGTTACTGTACGAACACGGGTGTGGCACACGCATCAGCGATTGGTTGACATCAAGCAGGAAAGGCGACAAATGATGATAAGGCAGGTAGGGTTAGCACCCATGTTGCATTGCATGCAATCTGCACAAAGTATTCACGCACGCACTCAGGTAGGACGCGTCTGTGTGCGTACGTAAATCGCATTGCAATTTGCATATGGTCCATGAATGAATATAATGGAAGCTTTTAAGATGAGTGTGTTCTCAGCCACATTTTGCTGCAGGGGGGGAACGAACGAACCAGCCTTGCTAAATACAGTTGAGCAGGTCAGCTGCTGAGGTTCGAATTATTGGGGAAATGATTCAAGTGGGCCTGATTTCGAGATTGGGCCCATCGAACGGCGTTGCATGGACAGTAACAGTGCAATTGCACACTGCTGAAGCTGAACTCATAGCAACAGCAGGAACTGTTCCTCGTGTGAAGCATCAGAATCAGAAATACTGTCCACATCTCTCTCCTTTCATTTTTACCCCATATATTTTTTTTGTTTTCGATGCAGTTCACTGTACACTACAGTATATATTTCTCAATTTTAAAAAAAAAAAAAAAGGTACATAATGGTCAAAATAACTTGAACTAGCGTGTGCAATATTTATATCTTTCTCCAAATAAGTTTATTATGAAAATATATTCAAAGATCTATCCAACAACACTAATATGTATCATTATTTTTTTATTTTATATATTTGGTTAAAGCTGAAGATTATTGTCTTTTAAGTCAACAATGGCTCTCTTTTTTTTTGAATGGAGGAAGTACATACCTAGCTAGGGACAGCCGGATAGCAGGTTGGTATGAGCTGGTGAAGCATTAATTTTTTCTCTCTGAAATTTGTATTGACACTAGCTAACAAACTCTGAAGCTTGTGAAATTCTTGGAGGTACGTACACGTACGTCATTAGGGTTCGATCACCTTGATAAAATAAAAATATATATATGTGATACTGACCTCACCTGGCCTCACCCTCACACATCGGCATCACAGGCGCTGCATAAATCTATTGCCGCAAAGACTTTCCATGTAACACGTCATCCCCTTCTTCGGCAGCTTCTCAGAGCCGATCAGTGGAGAGCTACTGCTACAAGTAGTAGTAGAAATGGCATGGTCGCGTGGAGGATCGGAGATCGGAGAGGGTGCGTGGGACGCCAACTCGAGCAAGGCATCAGATCAGAGGCAGCCGCGCGCCGGTGCACATGGTCTCATCAATGCATGAGCATTGCCATATCCCTGTGGGATCACGGTGACCGCACCACCGATGATCCTGACACCACGCGAGGGATCGGCTGCTTCTGATGCACACAGTTGCTGTTGCTGAACGAACTTGAAGCTATCTGCGTGTACCAGTGCGCTGCTGCTGATAGCTGCGTTGCCATTGTTGACCAAGAGAGGAGAACCAACCCCATGTCTTTCCTTCCATATCATCCATCGGTCGGCCATCAGTGGTAGCTGGGATCGGACGATCACCGTAAAAGCGGACGTGAACCACACACACTACTGCCCTGGCAATTAGGAGAGCTGACTCTGACAAGTCCCAATCCATCTTCGGCAACTATTAATAAAACATCTAAGCCCCTAATATACAACCACCTAACAATAGACACTTTAATTTAGTTTTGTTTTACTTGCAAGTGAAGGTAGATGTTTGACACGATTTTGATACATGTGTCTAGCTTGTTTTCAGGAGGCTGCTGGTTGGCAGGCAAGCAGCAGAATGGTCATCTCAATTTTTTTTAAAAAACTCGGCACATTCCATTATCAGGGAAGCGATAATAAATTTGATGATCAAGTCATCGTAATATATATAATAGTATTGATTGGTGCAGCATTATGCCATGATATGTGGTACCTGCATTCCAGTTTTTTTAAATGGAAGTGACAGCATCTACCTATAAATAAAATAGCTACAAAGATTTCAAACATGTGTCGTTGCAATTAAAGATTTCAGTCTGGTGCGCTTGCAATTTGCATTGTGCTGCTCGTACTGGTTTAACTTTGAAGTGGGTGTTTTATACTGTAGCAATATTTAATTGTGATGCGTGGCATGGTGGGCAAAACCTTTTTCTCTTTGTTATGATGAACTAATAATCTTCTTTTTTTTTATTAAAAGCAATGATCAACTAATCTTCCACACATGATGTACTAAATTGGTATCAAATCATCCTGGTGACTAGTACGTGAGATAAAGCTCGATGAGCAACAACGAACGAGACTTCATCTGAAACCCACACCATACGTTAATGTACCGTCGTGAAGGGTCTCGTTTTGGAGCATATTTATTTGTTGGTATAGTTGATCCCACTGTTCGTCATTGAACTAGCACTTTGAATTTGGAGTGGGTGGAGGAAATGATCTCTGCCCCAAGGCTTCACCTGAAATAATATAGTTTACTGACTGGTAATATGAAATTCCGCTATGCAATCATTTTAACTCATGAAATCTGCACTTCACAGCAGCAATTCTCATCCCATTTGCTTCCAGTTGGCTTGCTGCCAGATGGAGCCTAACCAAATAGGGAAGCCTATCTTCCCGAGAGTCTTCCTCTTGGGGAAAACAAACAACTTTCTTGCAAATAAAAAGTAAAATTCATTGTTATTAAAATCTTTGTTGTACTTTATTGGGCAATTTGGTTGAAAACAACGGATGAAGTGGTTTTTTGACAAATGTAGACCAAAATCTTTTTTGTAGGTACCGTTTAGGGGGAATGATTTGAAGGATTATCTCTTTTTGCATGAGGATCAACCTAGATTAATTAGCCATATGTTCGGGAATTGGCTAACTAATCAAAATAAAAAAGCACAACATCTTGAGTCATATCTTTGGGCTCTCTGAGATGCAAATTTTTTTTTTTCTGAAAAGATGGTTATCTGCAAGACATATTGGTTATGTTTAGAAAAAAACCTTATTTTACTCCGGTCTGCAATCATGTTGCAATAAGCAAGTCATTTTTTTATTTTTGAGATATCTTTGATGGAATAATTGATTGTCTTATTCTAGTACGATAGTTGAAGCGGATTATTTATCCATTATCTAAAAAAAATAATAATTGGCTAGCTAATATGTTATATCCCTTGCCATTTATTCAATTTCCTCCTACCCTATTTTTTATTTCATCTTCCACCCCAACAAAACAACTATGTAAAAAATTTTCCCTTGCACTGGTGACCTACAGAGAAAGGCATACAAATCTGTTGCAGAACTTACACTTATGTTGGTAGAAGATTCCCCATACACATGAATACTCCCAAACACCCAACACACACAAAGTCCTTTGTCTGCGCTCCAGCTGAAAACAATGCATTGGATTAAGTCTGGTGCTCTATCAGAAAAGTACATGCATGGAAACTGCACAGATGCCTGATGAGTGTTAATGAGGTGTAGGCCCAACATCAGGTAAAAGGTTTACCTTGACCAGTGGGTGGGTGGATGTGGATCCAAACTAGTAAAATTCTTCACCCAGGACACAGACTTTAGAAATGCTGAAGCGCTACCAATCGATGATCTCTCATAGTTTGGTGCTCTATGAAAAAATATATACTTAGTAGAAGCTGCACAACTGCCTGCTGAAATGTTAGTGAGATGTAGGTGCATCATCATCAGATAGAAAGTTGACCTGAACCAGTGGGTGGACCGGTGGATCCAATCCAAACTGTTAGCAGTAAATATTCTCCACCTATTGATCACGACACCGCAGACTTTGGAAAAAATGCTGAAGCGCCACCACCACCACCAATCGATCGCTGTTCTTTCTCAAAGAAAATATAATGAATGCAGACAAGCTTTTGCTGTCTGCTGATCAATTCACTTGCGACTTGGGAATCCCCTACTGGACAAGCCGTGCAGGTGGAAACAAACGCACCTTCGGAGCGCCGCCAGCAAGGCTTGGACGCATCGATCGGTACGGTCGCCGGCGGTGGTGGTGGTGTGGTTGCTGCCGTTCGCCGTGGACTCTACCGCGCTACCGGAGCCACAGTTTTCGACGTACGTTCACGTTGGCCGGTGGTGGACGAGACGTACGCAGCAGGGGGAGGGAGGAAGAGACAGAGGCCAAAGACCCAACCCAATGGTCGTTGCATCGGATGGAACGACCGCCCTGGTCCGCACGACGCCCCGCGAAAACGACCAATTGATGGAGCATACTAGGGGGCTTCCCTTTTCCCTCTCGCTGTATGCCGCCGAGTACGAACAACTGCCCCGAACACACGTACGTCCTAACGTCCGTTCACGTGCGACTCCGGGGAAAAGGCCGCGAAAACGATCCGATCCGGCAGGGCGGAGGGTCTCGCTCGTCTCAGGCTCACTCAGCTAGCTTCCCTGCCCCCGCGGCCAAAAACCGCCGCGTTGATTTTTTTTTTTTTTTTGCCGATTATGAGGAATTCAAAGTAGCCGTCGCATCGGTTTCACCGCGCCGTTGGCCCAAATACGGGTGCGCGCGCCGCCGGCCAAGGCACGCACGAGCACAAGCACGACGCCGAACCGAGCACCAACCACCGGTCCGCACGCTCGGCAACCGTTACCGCGCACGCGAGGCGCAACCGCGCGAGCCCAGCGCGCAGCGCGCTCCGGCATCCGAACACGGAGGCGGCAGGGTAGAAATAGGAGCAAGAGCAGTGGGTGGGTCGCGGTCGCGGCAATATATACCACCTCGGCACTAGAGCGTAGCGGGTTGCTCACTTGCTCTCGGCTCTCCCTTTTGCTCCATCGCAGTCGTCGACGCTCCGGCGCTCCCGGGGTCGCTCGCTCGCGTGCGCGGCCCCACCCAGTAGCAGCAGAGCAGCCGAGCAGGCAGGCAGTCGGCGCAGGATGGGGAACTGCCAGGCGGCGGAGGCGGCGAACGTGCTGCTCCAGCACCCAGGCGGGCGCGTGGAGCGGCTCTACTTTTTCCACCAGCGCCGCCGAGGTGATGCGCGCCAACCCGGGCCACTACGTCGCGCTCGTCACGCTCCGCGTCGCCGAGGAGCGGCAGGACGCCCCCGGCGGCGGGCGGCGCACCGTGCGCCTCACGCGCGTCAAGCTGCTCAAGCCCAAGGAGATGCTGCTCCTCGGCCATGTCTACCGCCTCATCACCACCCAGGGTGCGTCGTCGTTCAGTCCGTGCGTGCCCCTGCTACCAACTGATGAATGAACGAGCTGCTAACGCATGTGCTGCTGCTGCAGAGGTGACCAAGGCGGTGCAGGCGAGGAAGGAGGAGAAGCAGAGGAAAGCGCAGCAGCAGCTGATGGAGTCGAGGCAGGGCACGCAGAGGGGCGCCGCCGAGGACGACGACGACGAGGCAGCCTTGGACGCCACCCTTGATCAGGTGATTATTACATGGATGGTTGGACTAGACTTTGCCTCTCCAATCCTTCCAACTGCTTTCCGATGCTCCCATCCCATGCACGCTCTCGCCATGACCCGTAGTCGCTTCTTCAGGGGTAGTTAGCTGTTCATCTTCTCGTGACTATCCTCATGCATCGCCTGTTCTAGCTCGCCACTGGAATTTCTGCACTGTAGGAAAAAAAAATCTGACATAACTGTTGTCAAATCATGCGCCTTTAGCTGCCGGTAACTGAGAACCATAATCATAACAAGTAAACAAGACGGTTAAAAAACTAATAGGTAAATAAAATATCACAATCTGAACATTCCAGGTGATGCTTACAAGAAGATTAGAATATCTTTTTCAGAGGAAAAAGAGGTGTAGATAACTGGAACCAATGCTGCTATAGCACCCAGAAGGAAGTACAGCATTAGATTAGGGGATAGATTAATAGGTGAGTTTCAACTAATGTCGGGGCCTGGGGAGGAATCATTTCTGAGAATCTTTCCCTTTTCCTACGGATTTTATTAACCATGGAACATGCAAAGGTTCCCTTCTTCTGATTACTCTTCCCATCTGACTGCAGTTGGCGCGTCAGGACAACGGCAGCCGGAGCTCCAGTGCGCGGCACCGGCAATGGCGGCCGTCGCTGCAGAGTATCGACGAGGCCACGAGCTGATATGTCAGCTCAATTCACACAAACCGTAGGGCCGTAATCATTGATTGGTGGACCTGTATTTTCGGTGATCACCTGGCCTCGATTAGTTCGTCGCAAGGGTTGCCATTGGCCTACTGCTACATATAAGCACACTGTGAGTTGGAGTTGGACACCCTGGGATGAGAGGACTGCTTCAGATCATGCAGTTTGTAGCCTCAGATCCGTGTAAATTTTCAGGTGTTTGCTAGTGAGACGAGTACGCTTTTTCCCCCTCCATACAGTCTGCACATCGAATTGTATAAGTATCAAATTAGAGTAGTAGATTACTATTAGATTTACAACCAGACATGCCATGTATACTTGCTACTCTCTTGCAGATGGTGGGAATCATCGAGCGTATAGCTTTTGAGGATATCGGCATTATCGCCGTGTCGTTCCTTTTGTATTCGCTGTTGATTGATGCCAAATAGACAATGATCATAAACTCAGTGCCGAATGATGCCAGCAGCAGTTGGTGGAATCATCGGAGCCTTTTGGGTTGGAAGTTCATCATCATGCGTATTATTCGCGTCGGCGATGCTTGGCTTAACGTCTGTCCTGACGAATAGCTCATGCACATCTGTTTAAGCCGTCGCTGATGCTGTACAACAAGACAAACGGCAAGGGTTTCGAAACAGATACAACGATACACCTGGGTTCGGCACTCGTTAAAATACTTGTTTTTCACATGCTTCTGAATCCTGCAGTATCATGTTGTGTGCTGAAGAATACAGAGCGAGAGCTTTCTGACTGTGGCCCTAGATTAATGGGCAGTTGATGGTGTAGGCAACCCACACTGTGCTAACCACACAGCTCACCACAATTAATGGCCAATGGCCCTACATGCTAACCACTTGCTAATCGGCTCCAAGTTGAGTTCAGCTGCTGCCTGGTGCTGGCCATCGGCCGCCCTCCTTGTACTATTCAACTGCAAGCTTTCGCAACACTTGCATTGCAATTTGCACACAGTCAAAAAAAAAAAAAAAAAAAAAAAAACACAGCTCAAGATGCCAGCTTTGCTCATTCACCGTGGCGTTCATATCGTGCTTGCCAGCTTTTGACTAGCCACCGCCCCACCACGCGTACGGTTTGCTGATCGACGTGTCTGTCTTTGGCCGAACGAAAGGCGAAGGGAGCTGCCTGCGTTCGTTCTGCGTTGCTCCCTGTGACTGTGAGCCTGTGATCCGACGAGCAGAGAGATGGGACGCAGTGTTCGAGCCAAGGCTGAATGCTCCATTTACCGAGGCACTCCGACGGCATTTTGACTGGAGTGAAAAGGATGAGAGCAGTGAAGTGAACGACAAGCCATGGCATGTAGCCGTCCATCGGTGTTTAGTTGGTTCCTGTTCGGGAACAAAAAAAGTGCATCAGCACGTCCCTTGCTCACTGCAGATGAGAAATCTTCTAGCTTAAGCAAGCAAACAGACTACAGGAACAGCCATGTGGGAATCGTAAATGTTGGTAAATAAAAAACTAATTGCGTAGTTTGGTTGAAAAGTATGAGGACGAATCTTTTGAGCCTAATTAATTACATGATTGATTGAATGATAATTACCAAATACAAACGAAAATTAGATACTAACTAGTTTATTACGAATCCCAAAATATTTCACCAACTAAACACCTTTATCGATCCTGTTCGGGATTGGGACGTCACAAAGCTGCATCAGCACGTGTTATTTTCCTTAATTGCTGACTGCAGATGAGAGAATTTTTCTCAGCAAAACGAGCAGCAAGCAAACAAACTACAGCGAACAGCCATGTGGGAATCGTAGCGAAAAGCTAAAACTTTTAAATAATTCTAAATATGAATCTATACAAATTTTATCTAAACTCGTATCAAAATTACATTTTGTTGACTGAGAAAGTATGGCACAACAGCCCTCTGTATTCCTTGATAATAAAGCGTACCACATCGTCCCAAACCGTGATCCGGGACGACCGGTTCCTGGGATATGAATCCTTGTGACTGTGCTCGATCTTTTGCTTTCTATTTCTTAATCATATCTATTTTCATTGCTAATATCACCAAGTTATCTCTATATTTTGAACTACTAGTATATTGATTTAACTACTTATATTATATTTTGTGGATGTTTTCAATTAAATCTTCAAATAGACTTATAGTGTTATTTAGTACATGCATATTGAATCATTATACCAAATTTTAGAAATCTCACCAAATTGCCAAATGATTTTATTGAATTATATGGAATTTTTGGCTGTCATACCCTTAAGTCCTAGTCCATCACTGTTCTATGCACACCTTAAAAGGACTCTACACGCAGATTTCTAGATTGACGAATTTACTATAGGCATTTCGTCATCAAAAATGACATATCGCCTATATTTTGGGAAAAACAACTCCGTTAAATTCTACTAGTATAAATTTAGAAAATCACAAACACCCACGTCAAGCCGACAACTTAATAAGGATAACATTTAGAAGTAGCAAGCTTGAACAAATTCTAAATCTTCAACCCATGTGTAAATTTTAACCCATGGTTCGCACACGCCTTGCCATGCTGCAAATTAGGTGTACCCTATCCTGGGCAAGCGTTGGGTTTATTCCTGCAACTATGACACATCACACATTTTAGGATCCTGTCCACACGTTATAGACTCATGTTTTTTTTTTCTTTTGCCAAACTTTGCTATATAAGTGTAGCTTCGATTTTGCTAGCTACATTTTCAATGACAACCATAGTTTACCAAAATTAAGACGTGACAAACTTTGGCATGAACTAAACAGAACTTGTAACAAAGATTTTTAGCATCGGTCGTCTCAACAAAGATTGTGGATAATGTACACAGGTGACACAAGCATGGCCCAAAAGCCGTTCTTCCAAACAGGGCCATGGGACTTTTTCTCTAGACCACTCGCCTCCTCAGACGCAGCAGGCCCAGTCTACGTTGAAACTAGCCCATTTTATCGAGGCCGTGGGCCGAGGTTTAGTATACCCAGTTCCCTACACACTTCGCGTCCTAATATTGCTGCATCGCCTACGCCGCTTTGGCTTCTCAACCTGTCTCTCCACTGCCCCCATTCGAGTCCCTCCGCTTCCGCCCTTCCACCACCACCATCTCGTCGTCCCCAGCGGCGGTCGGCAAACCCTAGATAGAACCCTAGACCCACCCGCCATATTGCGGTTACTGGGCGCGGGCTGGGGCTAGGCCCGGCCTCCGTATCCGCAGCTCGCGGCGATGCCGCTTTCATCTCCGACGAGGAGCTCCGACTCCTCGGCGGCGACACTGCTGCCGTTGCCGAGCGGGCTGATGCCGCCATCCGTGAACTCCGGCGACAGGTGGATACCGTACGCGCCGAGGCGGACGCCGCTGCGATCGCTGCCGAGCAGACTTGCGCCCTCCTCGAGCAACGGTATGCCTCCCTCTCCGCCGAGTTCGATCGCTCCCAGGCCGAGGCTGCCGAGCTCACGGCCGCTGCTGAGCGCCGCGCTGCCGAGCTTGCCTCCTCTCAGGCGGAGATACATCAGCTTCGCATCCAAGCGGTAAGTTTCTAGGTTTTCAGTTGAATGATCACATTGTTTGGTTTGGTTGGGTGCACTGATCAATCTATTTTTGTTGTTGTAGATCGCTAAGGATGGTGAGGTGGAGAGATTGAAAATTGAAATCTCGGAGCTGCACAAGTCAAAGTGTCAGTCGCTGGAGTTGATTGAGCAGAGGGATGCAGAGATAAAAGAGAAGGATGGCATCATCCAGAGCTACTACGACAAAATTGTAAGCCTGCCACTACTTATCTAGCCCTGTGGTCTATAGACACTTATTTAAATGCCCTCTTCTGCCCAAGCTGTGGTGTACAATTTCTCTGCCTGACTTCGCAAGTCGCAAGAAGTATGGCTTGCCACATGCTCAATGTCATGTGTAGCAGCCAACCAAAAAGGCTCTTAGTTTTTGCATTTTCCTTTGAGATTTAATGCTCTTTTTATCTCGGGGGTTGGGTGTATATCCTGCAATTTTTTTGTTTAAGTTTACTGAAAACATGGCTATCATCCTTTCAGGTAAACCTGGCAGAGACTTCTGCTGGTAAAGAGGCTAGGATACAAGAGGTTGAAGCCAAATTTACCCATTGTCAAGCAATTTGCAATCGCATTACCCAGGTATGAACAAGAAATGGATGAATTAACACTGAGATGCATAGTTGTTATTTTAGTAGTGTCACTCCTTTACTCTTTGATGCATTAATACTACCTAATACTGTTGCATGGTGCACCAGTTGGTTCTTATGTGGCTTGCTTTTCTTTATTAGGAGAAGGAGCTGCTTGAAAAACACAATCTCTGGCTTGATGAAGAACTGAAAACAAAAGTGAAGAACTTAGCTGAACTAAGGAAAACAAATATGGATGAGGAGGCTCGGATGTCAACAAGGATTGCTGAGGTGACTCACTAATTGTGATCTAACTCATAATGGATAGATATGATTTAAAGCACATATGCTGACTTGTCTTTGTGTTTCAGCTTGAAAGAGAGTTTTCTGAATCTTCTAGCTCCTTGAGGCGAAGCAAAGAACGTATCTCTGAACTGGAGCAAAGGGTATCCTACATGGAAAAGGTAATTTCTCATGAAAATGATTGCAGTATTACTGTTTCCATCTAATCTTTTCTTTTTATATCTTGGTGATTGAAGGAATTGTGCTCGACGAAGGATACTGCAGCTGCTAATGAACAACGTCTGGGTGCGGAGCTTTCAACCGTATGGTTTTATCTCTCTTAACTCTCTTTCTCTTTGCTGCTGGTATGTGTGCACCCTTGGTGCGATATGTCAATATTTGACTACCACCTAGTGCCTAGAGATCCTCCAATCGTCTCTTATCTCCTCATGCTTATTCACCATTTTTGTAGTTGTGTTGAAACTTTTTGTCACATCTTAAATGTTAATATCTAATGATCCTATTACCTGATTGAAACTCATTATGCATATCTGATGCAATGCAATCCTTGTGGGGACACCTGGAGTACTTTGACCGTTTGTTATCTCTAGTCTAGTGAGATGATTTACCATAGCTCATGGTGCTTAGGTCATGAAACTTGCTGAACTTCACAAAGAAAGTTCCGAGGAATGGTCAAAAAAGGCTGGGGAGCTTGAAGGTGTTATTAAAGCATTAGAGGTAATGCCTTGCTTGTATGTCATGGTTAGGAGTACATGTTTTGTCCTCCAGTCTCAGTTACAAACAGTAAATAACTCACGAGCAATTTCTCCTACAAACTAGACCCATCTGACCCAAGTTGAAGATGACTACAAGGTTAAGCTTGAGAAGGAGTCCTTGTCCAGGAAAGAGTTTGAAAAGGTATATCTATTTATATGTTTATGTTCCTTGCAAAATTTTAGTTGGTTTCAAGTTTATCAGATCTTGTCATAACCTGAGCAAGATCTTGGATGTTATTTCATTGTGCTATGTGATCTTAATACCGCAGGAAGCTGCCAACCTGAAGCAGAAGCTGGAGAAGTGTGAACTTGATCTGGAGAATACAAGAAAGTCCAGTGAATTGAGCCTCGTTCCATTGACCAGCATTGCAGCAGATTCTACTGATATACAAGAACTGTATGATCTCTAGCACTTGGCTTATTTTGTTGTAAATGTGTTACATCAAACAAGTTGAAATGCCAGGAAAACAAAAGTTGTGAAATGTTTATCAAATCGCCAGCTGTTAACTATTTTTTTTTTGAAATGATTAAAATTGTAGCACCCTAGCATATTGACCCACTTTTGGTGGATGTGGAGTAATGACCTGTCCTATGCCCTTGACTGTGCTTGGCCTGCTGCAGACCCATGATAGAGTTTTGTCCAAGTGGTTCTACTTCTACTGCAGCCTCTTTTGGTGGTGGGGCTATGCAAACTGAAATGAGGGTACATTAGGGTATATATGAAACATAATTCCTGACTAACAGTTATGCTAGGATAAGATTAAAAACTTGTTAGGAGTTTAGTTTGTTGCAGGTTGATCTCTTTAGACCTTTCCATGTTATTTTCTAGGGACATGGAATGGGAATGTTGTCGTGAATCTAGCAACCCCTGAACCTTTTGTTTTTTTGCACTTCATACTTCTCTAGGCCAACTTTTAGTAACAATTTTTTCATAGAGGTGGATGTGGGATGTCGAAGAAAGAAATGAAGAAAGTATCACTTCTAAGCATAGAGCAACTTTCGGGCAACCTCTTTTTCTTTATAAGAAATTTTAGATGCTGTAACAGTCGTCAACACATAATGTTAAATAATGATACAAACCATTTCCAAAAATCGTTAACATCCAGATTTCTTTCCCTGATTTATTATTATTATTATTATCAGTATTACAGAAACTGTCCACATTTTCTGTAGTGTCACATTTGATGAGGAAGTAGTAAAGATAATAGGAAAAAGGGCAAAATGACAAGAGATGAGTTAATCAAAATGGTTCTTCATATTTATTAAAGTTTGTCTATTATTAAACCTCACTCCTATTTTGCAGGTCTATTCCTGATGCAGTTAATCAGAATGACCTAATGGTTATTCCAAAGGTACCTAGTGGTGTTTCTGGAACTGCTTTAGCTGCTTCTCTTCTTCGTGACGGTTGGAGTGTATGTCCTACCTCTTTTATACTCTTAGTTTGTTTGTTTTCACCTCTCTTTATGTTGCTCAATAACATTCATACATTATCAGCTTGCTAAGATCTATGAGAAATACCAAGAAGCTACTGATGCTTTCCTCCATGAGAGGCGGGGAAGGAGACATGCAGAAGCAGTTTTGGAAAGGGTAAGTTATTGTGTTTGTTACTATCTCTGAATTGGGTTCTTATCAACTGCTTATCTTTGTTTTACCCAAATGATCAACATCGGTTAAATTTCTTTGTGCCATTGGAATTCTATTTGCCTTTGATAGTGACACATGTTTTCTCCATGTGTCATTGGGAAATTATAGAAAATTAGAGATTGCAAAATTTTGATATGGCAAATAAGAAATTACCCTGTGGACATTAGGTGCTCTATTTTAAGTTGTCATTGCAATACCTAGAATGGCGATGTAATTTGAATCGCCTGACGGGTCTGATTTGAATTAGAAAGAAGTATGCTAGTTTTTCTACAGGATCACAGAAACAGTAAAGTCTTTTTCTTTAAAGAGATCCTTTGTGCACAAGTATGTCCTTTATCTGAATCGTTGTCGAGTATTTGAATATCTCTTGTACACCAGGTTTTGCATGAAATAGAAGAGAAGGCTGAGCTTATCCTAGATGAGCGGGGTAAGTTTTCACTCATTGTTCTTAACCTCTTGAAGCACCACACAAGCGAAATAACATTGCTTGGCAGATGAAAACACTTGCAATTCTTCTTACTTTATGATTCCTCTCAACCATTCCTTCGTTTTTTCTTCTCATCATAGCCGAGCATGAGAGGATGGTCGAAGCTTATGCTCTAATGGATCAGAAATTGCAGCAAGCATTGCTGGAGCATGATAATTTTGAAAACAATATTAGGAGTCTAAAGGTACACTGTATGCAAGTATTGCACGTTGATAAGTTTCATTGAATGCAGTTTTAACATCCACATACCTTTCAGTCTGAGCTGAAAAGACAGGAGCGTGATTATATTGTGGCACAAAAAGGAAATAGATGACCTTCAAAAACAAGTGAGCACTTCAACTTGGCATTGTCATTTCAGTGTGCTTGTTTTTATTAATTGATATTTTGAATTAAAGTTACGTGGGAGTCTGCGAACTTTCAAACAGATTGTTCGTTGTGATTTAGATGTGTGTCATGTATGAAGATTTGGAGCAGCTTCAGGTGGTGGGGCCGTGGGAGCCTCCGTAGATATTTATGTTGTGGTGGTTATCCACTAATGTCCTTCCATTCGACCTGAAGTTGTTCCAAATATTTCAAGTCTAATAAAAAGCTTGTTTGGAGTTATATGAATCATTTTTGCATTAAAATGGCCATGTGGTATTGCACATCCATATTCTGATTTTTTTTACTGTTTTTATAGGTTGCTGTTCTTCTAAAAGAATGCCAAGACATACAGATTCGTTTGGTTCTAGCCTTCCTAATGTAGGCCATGGCGCTATTTCTTCAAGCTTAGGCAATGTTCTTTCCAGTGTAGAGCATGATAACAAGGATAATGTAGGTCTACTCTTGTGGCTATCCCTTCTGGCTATCCCAGCCTTTTGTTTCACTATGGTTTTGCATTAGATTGTTGTCTTACCATATTATTATCACTGGCAGATGTCTTTTAAAGATATCAATGGGTTAGTTCAGCAAAATGTTCAACTAAAAAATCAAGTTCACATGCTCAAAGCTGATCTTGACAAAAAAGGATATGGAACTAAGGGTAAGTTTGATATTTTGCTATTTTTTTTACTACACAGTTTTGATTGTTCAATTTGCAAATGCTAGTTTTATTCTCAATTTCAATAGCAAAGATAATTTTGTTCCTACCTTGGTAGGAGAGCTTCCAAATGGAGTTGAAGAAAATTACAGATGATGCTGCGTCCAGGGTTGAAAAAGTTATGAAGAAATCTGAAGAACAAGCAATAATGATTGAATCTCTTCATCGATCGGTATGTCTAATTCTTCTTTCAAAGACACTATATTCTTTTGTGCTGAAAACATAATTCTATTTATTGCTGCATGTACCATGAATCATAAGATAGCCAATTCTTTGTTGTTGTGTAGGTGGCGATGTATCGGAAGCTATGTGAGGAGCAGTCGAAGGCTCGTTCAAATGTTGAATCAGCACCCAATGCTCTGCAAGGTTTGTTCTATTATGCTTTTTCTTTTGATTGTGTTGTGGTGTATGTCAAGGCACTTGTACTTGAGGAGATGCTCTTGGATATTAACTTTACCTCACACTTTTCCTTTCTATTTCTCTAGATAGCAGCAGAACGGACCTGATGGTTCTGTTTGAAGGATCACAGGTAATTTTCTGGATAATACTTCTCATCAAGCAGCCTATATATGAATAAGGTGGTTTTGATCTATTCCATCCTGTGTTTTCTACCTCAACTCTATAGGAAGTCTCAAGAAAGCTTATGAGCAAGTTTCTGAACGAGCCAGAAGCCTTGATGAGGAGTTGACAAAATTGAGGTTCTCTTTTCTCTTATTGTTTATCTGCCTTACTTAACATAGCTAATGATCATTGTATGTTTATTTTTATTTCATTATATAAGATCTGCAGTAAGCTTCTGGGGGTTATCAAAGTTCATGGACCATAATTTTTTTGTAGCATTTATTGTGAAAAAAGCTAGGTACTTTACCCTTATATAGTAGTCAGTCTCATGCTGGTAGAATGTTGTAGGAACTTTCAGTTCTCATCCACACCGGGTGATATACTTATACGCTGTTAATTTACTTTTCCTTGCACTTTCGTTTTCTTTTTATTTTTATTTGGTTGTAGATGACATATTTATTGAAGTTTGACTATGATTCTATTTCTGGATAAAATTCAAATAATTTCAATACTTTTGTCAATTCAGGACTGAGCTTCAGGCTCTGCGGTCTGAGCGTGATAAGGCAGTGCTTGAAGCTGATTTTGCTCGGGATCGGCTTAATGGGTTTGCAGCGGAGCTTGAGCATCAGGTTCTCTTTCTGTGTTGTAATACTGTTTTCTCTTCTTAATTATCTTACTCAGAGAGTTAATTCTCGGTTCTTTGTTTATTTGTTGACTAAAACTCTTGCACATTATTCTTCATGCTGATTTGGATTATTCTCCTGTAATTACAGAGGAAGGAGTCTAATTCTGCTTCACTTAGAAATGCGGAGCTGATGATAAACGGTAGTTGATTATGAAAAAAAGACTTCGTGAAGATTTGGATTCTAAGCAAGGTTTAGAGGAGAATCTTAGGAAGCTATCAATGGAGGTTTGTTTGCATTTTGTGCATCCATTAAATAATTAAAATGATGCAGAAACCTGACATGATTTCCCAACATTCTAAGGTGTCCACATTGAAGAATGCTAAAGAGAATTTAGAGAAGTCAGAGAAAAGAGCTTTGGATGAAGTCCGTGATCTAACGGAACGAGTGCATCGTTTGCAGGTGTTTTTTTCTCTTTGCCACATATAAAAAGTTCTATGTATCAGGTGTCATTTTAGATTTATCAGTTCTTATCATGCTGGTATAGTTGAGGTACGATACATGTAAATTGTTTTTGCTAGATTCATCCTTCATTTTGTTTTAGTTGTGTGCACGCTTGTTTTAAAATCCTACTGAATGTCTCTTCTCATCCCAAATTAGTCTCATCCGGACAAATCTATATAGTTTTTTTCTGAGTGTTTGATACTTGCATAATTTTTTGGTCTAATGAAGATGCAAGTTATTTTAACTATCTAATCTTTGATGGACTGTAGCATTCTCGTTGTTGCATGAAAAAAAATCTGCCATATCTTTTGTTTGATTGTGAGACATTCTTGCTTGATCGTATTTCTGTGTATATGTATCTGATATATATTGCTTTTCAGGCTACAATCGACACAATCCATACCACCGAGGAGATTCAAGAGGTATGCAGTTTTAGGCTTTAAGATGAATCATGGAAAGGTTTGGAATATATATTGCCTCATTTTTAATTTGCGGATTATTTAGAATGCAAGGTCCATGGAAAGGAGAAACCATGAGGAACACATTAAGCGACTGGAAGTAAGTTTCCTCCTTGCTAGTTCTGCATGGCGATGATTGCTTGTATTTTCTTTCTTATGGATCACCACTAGTATTTTTGTATGCTTATGTTTTAATGCGTTAAATATTTTCGACCGCTCATCTTGTGTTCAAGCTTGTAACAGCTCAAAAACTTAGCATGAGTTACCTGCTTGACTTTTTCCTTTCTCTTTAACCTCACTTAGTTACCCAATTATTCACAAACTGAATCATTCTGCACTTCTGCAGAGAGATTGGGCTGAGCTTAAGAAGGAGCTTCAAGAGCAGCGAGATCATGTTCGTGTTCTGTCACTTGACAAGAAAAATGTGTTTGACAGCTGTATGAAGCAGGTAGAGGATATGAGAAAGGAGCTAAATGACTCATGGAAAGCTGCCTCTGATGCTGAATCAAGGGCTGCCATTGCAGAGGTTTGTTGAAATATTTCTATTGTAGCTGGATTGATAGCATTATATTTGGATTGGGACAATTTTGATTTGTTTCTCTTTCTGCAGGCCAAATGTTCTGATTTAGAGGCCAAGCTGAAATCAAGAAAGGTAGATGCAAATAAGTCCAAAACTGTGATTTTACAAGCTTTGAATATCTGAAATCAGTCACGTTTATAGCACTGATAATCTTCATAGTTTTTCACATGTGTGCTTTTTATTGGTGAACCATTTCAGGATGTGTGAAATGTTTGTGTTGTATAATGACACAAAAGCACATGCCATTTTGGGGATTGTAAACTCCTGTAGAAGTACTCTATATTTTAAGTTAAAAAGCAAAATCTGTTATACCTGTTACTAACCTTTGATATCTGAGAGTTTGTCTAGTCCCTTGGGGATGACAACAATATAGAGAGAACTCTTCATAGGTCATATATATAGGCCTAGAATATATAAGGACTATGGCCCTTTACATAGTTAATTCCCCTTGCCCCCACCCTCAAACTGAAGGTGGAAGCGGAGGATCTGAAGAATTGAGTTTGAGTATGTGAAGTCGATGCTGCTCTTGAGTTTGTGGTTTAGTGAAGAAAAAACATCTGCCCTTTGCAATTTAGAGGGCGCATATTGAAGAGCAGTTGTTTTCTCATGACGTGCTTGCTCTAGATCTATGCTATGTCTAGATACATAGTTTAGAAAGGCTGAAATGACTTGCAATCTGGATTGGAGGGAGTAATAGTTAATATTCAATTGGCGGGCTGCAACAATATGCTGTGGAAGTCGTTGATGGGTACCTGCATATTTTTGAAGATACTGCAACACCGAAAGCACTAGGTTTAGTTTTTGGAGTGTTGATGCTAATGTATTCCTGTTTGTGAATATTTTTGAACAAATAATGCTAGATTTCTCATCAGAATTACTTCATATGATTATATTTTTCAATAATGTAATAGTTTTTTTTTTTTTAAAAAAACTGTCTAAATCCCATATCAGGTCTCCTGCAGTTTTGAGAAAATATGAACTAGGGACTGCAGTAATAAGAATGCTATCTGGTAGTAGAGGCCTCATGATACAAGACATACCCATTACGTGATGCCTGCTGGCAAATTTTAAAAATGGCCAGTTCAAAGCTTGTACAATTATAAGACCGGATCATATGCTCTAGATAGATCATTGTCATTTAAGCTCCTAATTGTGCTGTTACTCTATCAGGTCATTTCGAGGGATGGTGGCCCTGAAATCTCAGCCGCATCTGAGGTGAGCTATTTTTTGCTGCTGTATGCCATTAACTATTTATCTGAGAATATGAAGTTGTACTCCTATAATCATGTATCTACATTCCGCAGTATAAGTTTAGGGACTATAGTACTGACACTTAGATTTAAATGGGTTCTATTTTTTTATATCATTGTCTTTCCATGCTGTTTTGAAGCACCATTGAATCTTGCACAAGAAGTCATTACCCCACCACTACTGTCCTGTGTCAAATGTTCCTTTATGTAGCTCATTGTGTATTAACTTGCTGATTCCCTGATACATGGCGTCTTGGTCACCAATAGGAGAACGATGAGCTATTCCAGTTGAAAGAGGAGTTAGAAAAATACAAGGAGGAAGCACAAGCAAATAAGAACTACATGGTTCAGGTGCCCGTTTTTCACGTTGTTAAATTCCAGAAGATCATGGTTATCTAGATGTAAAAAATGTTTCTATGCACTGAAAAACTAAAGGGAAAGTTTAAAATATCTTTACAACTATTAGTTCTTAATCATGGTAAAGTGATATTCTATGTTACCGACCTGAGTGCTCTATTCATTATATTTAAAATCGGAGGGAGTGGCTTATTTATGATGAAAGCACCTTAATTTTGCCTTCCAAGCAAGCTGCTTATTCACAATTTATTGATCTCCTGAATCATGCAACATGAAATCTTGCACAGTACAAAGAAATCGCACACTCAAATGAAGTCGCATTAAAGCAATTGGAGTCTGCTCATCAGGACTACAAGGCTGAGGTACCAGAATTTTGTATATGCTATATTGAAGATTGTTGCCTTTGTTTTATATATGCACATTGACTTGGGTAGTTTTCATGTATAGACTGAGGTTGGCAGGAAAGCATTGGAAGATGAGATTGCTAAGTTGAGAGATAAGTTATTAGAAATGGAGAAGAGCTATGTCATGAAGTGTGAAGAAGCTGCCAATGCGATTGAATCTAAAGAGAATCACATCACTTCTCTCATGAATGAAATTTCCAATTTAAGAACAGAAGTTTCTCAGAAGCAGTAAGCATCATGTTACTCTAAACCTGGCAGAAATACTTTTTAGTGTACTTCTTCCAGATAAATTGACATTTTTGCTGTTATTTTGTTCTTAACAGACCGCAGTTAGAAAAAAATTAGAAATTGAATTGGCTTCATCAAAGAGTTCACTTGATGAGCAGTATAAAAGCGCTGGCGAACCGCCCAAGATAATTATGAACGCCAGGTGCATATGCTTAAGTCAATTGTGTAGAGTAATTTATTTTTACCGCTATGATCATTTAGAATCTGCTAGCTTAATAGTAAATGACTCATGCCAAATTGTTGGCTTTGCTATTTGGAAAGTGGCAAACAAGGATTTCCATTCTAATTGTAGTTCATGTACTAGTTACCACTAGTCAGGAGCCTGTGCCACGTTTTTTAAATAAATGGCAAGTCCTATTCTCTATCTACTATCCTATGAATTGTTTACTATCAAGTAATAATTAACCTAGCCGTGGAACTATCAAGTCATGAAGCCAAATGTCTATCACAATAAAACAAATAGATTTATATGCTATATAGATCCTCTTTTTTTGTCACATACAAGTGCACAAAAAAAAAAAAATCAGTCCACAGAGGCGTAGAGAAGATCCTCCAAGGTGGAGGCAACACGAGTGTGTAACATACCACTAGCCACTACCATTGCAAAGCATCAACTCAGTTTTTTTAAATTATGATGAGGATATTATTATATATCTGTGATTGATTCATAGCATCTTTCTGTTTTATTTTTGTTGTGGACATCACAATGAACGTCACAATTGTATGAATGCAAAGGGTTTATACTGACCTGTATTCATGTTTATATCTGTCTTCTGTAGGTTATTCTGCAATCGGAGACAATACAAGAGTTGACAAATACTTCTAAACAGCTATCTTCGTTGCAGCATGAAATTACTGTACTTCGCCAGACAACAGATGCACTGAAAACTGAAAATGTAACTTGTCCTGCCACTCTATGTAACCTCTCTTTTTTGGGCTTTTTTTTTTTTTTTCAGATTCTATCTTATATTTTAGTCATGCAAATATACGTTTTGAGCTTTTGTCTGGCTGTGTGCATGCCACTTCTGAAGCTCCTGGCCTGCTTTTCATTAACACATTTCTTATTGAAACATAAAACCTGAATTGGCCCAAAATGGTGGTGCATTCACTATCTCATTATCTGGAAGCTTGGTAGGGCTTGTTGCTGATAAGTCGAATACTTATTACCAATATATTGATAGACTTGTTTTGCAAGATTTTTTGATTAGCCATGTTCTCATACATTATTGTTGTGGATTTCTTGATGTGCCACAGGGTGTGCTTTATCCATGCTGCATTGAATTTTGGACTTTTCATTTGTTTGCTTGTACTACATAACTAATCCAGACTGCAATCATTTCAGGGTGCTCTGAGATCTTCTGGTGAGCAAGAAAAGATTGGCTTATTGAAAGAAAAGGATGATGCCCTGCAGAAGTATAATGAGCTTAATGATCAGGTTATTTAGCTTTTTTGTTGAATATATGGGACACTCACAAAAGTATTTTTGTATTACATTTTGATGTTGTGTTATTCTTGTTTAAGGAGTTTTTCTTCCTGTTTGGTTGTGGCATTGGCTACTATATTTTTTCATGATTTCCATTTTATTATGACTGCAGAATAGAATTCTACACAATCAATTAGAAGCTTTGCACATTCGGTTAGCTGAGAAAGAACGGAGTATTGCCGGGCTTTCATCACATCGTACTGATAACTCACATGCAGAAGATGATCTACAAAGTGTCATCAGCTATCTGCGCAGATCGAAAAAAAAATTGTAAGTATTCGATTTGGAGTCTTTTTGTAGTATTCAGGTTGCACTACATGTTGTTCTTATTCAGCCTGTTGACAATTTCAGGCCGAAACAGAGATATCATTGCTTAAACAGGAGAAGGCACGGCTTCAGATAGAAGTATGTTATGCTAGAACCTGGCAACCAGCCCTGCATTTTCCTCATTCAAAATGCTTTTGAATTTATAAATTTTAGATTCCATGACTGCCATGTATTGCTACTAAAAAAAACTGCAGCAAGTTCTGCCAAATGCAATGTGCCATGTTGAACATATAATTGAAAAGTTTTTTTGATTTCTGTTCAGTAAACTGTGAGTTGGTACAGTGTGGAAGGAGCTTGCTGTGTATCATGACTCATGTTCCCATCTAGTTGGTGTCAAAACACCAGCTCTACTGGCAATTGTTTGTTTAAATTGATGTCTCCCCTAATAATAGCCAATTTGCTTTGGAAACAGTCTTTATCAGCCACATGTATTTATGTTGGTTTATTACTTTGTTAATGAAATTGATTTTATCTGTCTTCAATGAAATGACCTTTTTTTTTTTGGAATATTTGGTTGGGACTTTTTGTGTCAGAAGTAGTTCTGGATGGAGCATGTGGACCTCCATTGTAGTTTATTTTAGAAACTTTCTCAATTAAATGTATTATTGTATCTAATTTCATATGTTTCTTATTGTTTATATAGTTGGAAAGTGCTTTAAAGTCTGCCAAGGAGGCACAGGACTTGTTCTTGAAGTCAAGCTGATAGTTCCAGGGCATTGATGATGAAGGATGAAGAATTCAAGTCACTGCAGATTCAGGTGCAATTCAAATGTCTGTTGGGATTAGTGGATTGCTGCTGCATTGATATGTTGCTTTAACATGGTATTGAATGTATTTTAGCCTTCTTAGCTTATTTGTTGTTTTTTTTTTTGAAATGGCTGACCTCAGGTCAGAGAAATTAACTTGCTTCGTGAAAGCAACATACAACTTAGGGAAGAGAATAAGCATAATTATGAAGAATGCCAGGTAAGATATTAAATTGGTCATGTTTCATTGCTTGTTTATACTATATGTGCATAATTCTTTTTTATTTAATTTTTGTATGTTTAGAAATTCCGTGAAGAAGCTCAAAAGGCTAAAATGGAATCTGAGAGATTGCAGAACCTTCTACTGGAGAAGCAGGTAGAAGCTGAAATGTGCAAAAGAGAATTAGAAATGCAGAAGGCAGAATTGGCAAATCTCAACCAAAGGATTTCAGAGGTAAGTTTTTGTCCACTTTCTAACAGTGTAGCAACAAATATCATGAAATTCCTTTGCTAAGAACAGCAACTGTGGCTTTTGGCCCCAAGCAAGTTATAGTCCATGGTTTGTAATATGCAGGTTATTGCCATGAAAATCCTAACATTGTGATAAAACAATATATGAATTAAATCTACATATTAATTCATTTGATTCTTCGTATATTGTGTTCTGCACTTGTGTATTAATGGTTTTTTTTTTTTTTGGCAGCTGATTGAAAATAGCAAAGGCATTGATTTGAACACTTATGAAGCCATGAAGAATGAACTTCAAAATATCAAAGTTAGTCATCTGTTTCCTCTTCTTTTTCCTTTCTGATGATGCCATTCTGAATGTTTCTTAGTACATGATGTTTACATTGAATTTGGTCTTCTAAACAAAACAGTTTGATGCCTGTCATTTTTCTCTAGTTTGACCAAACATTTAATGAATCACTTTAGTCTTGAGTTTGGGACACTTCTTGTATTACTATTATTATTGTTATCTTCTATTGGATGGTGGCGTGCTGTGGGTGAAAGTGTCTAATTTCATTAGTGGTATGGTATTGGTTTCCCGATTTCTTCGGGGTCATATTTTAGGTGTCTTATTATCACATGCATAATTATTATTTTCAACAGTCAACTCTGAGAGAGAATTCCGTGGAGCTTGAAAGTGCAAAGAAACTGGTTTCCGAGAAAGAAATTGTCGTAAAAAATTTGGAGGATAAGCTTTCTGTATGCAAATCTGAATTGGATTCCAAGGAAAAAAGGCTGAATGATGTAGAGGTGAGAATGATTCAAATTTTTAACACCAATGTATCAACTAATTTGCTGTAGTGCTTATAATTCTTACCCTACTGTAGGCCTCCCTTAAATCTGAGATTGACAAGCATAAGAAGATTATTACCAACTTAAAGGTTTGATTTTTGTTTTCACTTTCTATTTGCAATATTTGAATAGTTATTTTCTATTTTTGTGTATTCATGTACCTTTTTGCATTTTAAATGCTCCAGAGAAGGCATGACAACTTGATGAAGGAGAAGGCAGAGGCTGCTAAAGAAAATCAAAGCCTTGCAAAGCAGATGGAGGATCTTAAATCAAGTACTTCCACTCTGTTCTACTTCTTTGTGCAGTTGCATCATATTCTTCCTCACCTGAGCAAGCTTTTGAATACTGCAAATCTAATATACTTTTGCAGGTCAGAAGACAACACCAGAAACAACACTTGAGCAGGCTATAAAAGAAAAGGATTTCAGGATACAGGTTAGCACGTTTTGCTTAAATGGTACACAAAATATTCTCGAGCCTTTAACTTAAACACGTGTTAACAGACATTAGAAAGAACCCTGGAAAAGGAGAGAGATGATAACAGGAAAGAAAAAGCAAAGAGTAGAAGGAACGAGAACGCAATGTTTGGTGCTCTTCAAAAGGTGCAGCAGGTACATTTGTTCACAAAAGTATATTATATCATTACCGTATGGTTATGTTCAGTTTAGCAATATATTTTGGCTGTGTTTGTTTTTACGACCTTTTTGGATAATGGGACTAAATTTCATGCAATTAAAGTTTTATGTCCCTTGATGAACCTTGAGGAACTAGGTGGCATATTAAATAAGAAATTGGCTCCCCACTTCTTTGCTTATCAAATCCTCCGTGTGGGTTTGTTTGCATTTGATTGGGTTTGAAGAATAATTCCACAATGTAGAATATTTTTAAATTTTAATTCCTCTGTTCCAAGTTGTAGTTACTAGTGCTAGTGTAGGTCTTCCCCATGTATCCAATGGGTCTCAATACAATTATTCAATTTAGTTTATTATTATTGTATCATAATATTTGAGCTCTTTGTGATCCTTGCCATCTGGGCTTGTTTCATTTCAATGCGAAACCAGATAAGCTGATAAGCCGGTGCCCCGAACTTCCTAGCTAGGCTATTCCCCTGCTCCTTCCTCTATCCACTCCATGCACTCTCTCTCCACCATCAGCCAGGCTGATGCCGGCGGACGAGCTGAATAGTGGGATGTCTCACGCTTGATTTTGGGTAGTGGGGATTTGAGTTTATGATGGAGAAAAGGGACAAGTGGGCCTGCTCCCTAAAAAAGCTATATGCAAAGTGTGGAAGCCTAAACACCAATATTTTTTGTGCAGAAGCCTTTCAAAAGTGACTTCTCGAGGCAGAAATAAGCAACATATGCATAAGTTTAAGCTGTGCCAAAGAGAACCTATATTGCTAGGACATTTACAACATGAAGTTAGTTTATATTAAATTCACCATGGAAAATGTTTTATTCTGTGTTTATTTGCTACTAGCAAACATGCTTGTGTGTTGCAACGGGACATACAATTTGTTGCGCGGCCATGCCATGATGTGAGTGGTGTGGCGCCAGTGAAGGTTTCACAGCTCTAAACTCATCTAGATGGGTATGAGGGGACGGAGAGGAGTGAGGAACGAACAGGTGGGTGAGAGTTGGAGACGGAAGAAAGAAACTTTTGCTCTTCAAAGTTAGAGAAGTTTGACTTAGGACAAACTAAAACTTTACTTACATTTTGTAAAAAGAGGGAGTACGCTACCAGTTTTTTGAAACACAGAGACTAAGTTGCAAATTTGACTGCCCTTGTTCAAAACATTATATTTTTTTATATAAGAATGGAAGTAACTATAATTGTTTCCTGATTATTTTGCGGGTCCCCTTTGATATGAGTACTGATTGCAAGTATTGATTTACAGGACAAGAAACAAGTAGAAGAGTCTATAGAGAAGCATAAGCAGGCTGTGAAAGAGTTGATTGAGGTATACTTTTGAGTGCACTTTTGATGCCAAGTTACTGGATTTTTTTTTTTCAAAATTTCATCTTTTAGTTAAATGGTCCTTAAATTTGATAAATGGATACATAGAACATTGTCTTTGATGTACGTTCTATATCATAACTGAAAGTTACAACGCATTCTTTTCAGAATTATCCTGGATTATCATCTGAAGTGCCACCTGTCTCTGCACTAGAAGAGCAATTTCTTTCATACTTCCGTGCAGCTAAAGATATGGAGGAATCGTCTAGTCCCTTCCGTGATGGTGCAGCGACTCAAAGTCCAGTTGTTGAAACTGCCCCTGTTGATGCACCTACTTCAGCTCCAGGTGATTCAGTATTTATTTTGTTGACATTGCTGGCATCATATTCACTAGTGGACACAATGATCATTGCACTGTCTTCTGAAGCATTTGATGTTCCCTATGTGATGACATTTTATTCTTTAATCTTCTGGTCAGTATGGGAGCTCATATGTTGTTCAGTTGCAGGACGTACGGCAGATACTCCGCCAAGGCCAGCTAAAGCTAAAATGACAGAAGATAGAGCAGTTCCCAGACCAAGCACTGAAGTACGTAAGACTGGAGGAAGAAGACCCCTTATTCGTCCTACTCTTGAACGGCCTGAAGAACCTCATGCTGATACAGATACATTAGCTGTTGATGCCTCCACAGTTGTTCAGGACAAAGGGGGCCGTCAGTAGAGCGTGAAACTTCTGGTATTTTACCTGTGTTACAGCCTTCGAGTCGAAACGGCTTATGTCATCTGCACAGACGATAGACAGTGCCTCACAGGGTGATGGTAATGATGTCAATCCTCCATCTAAGAAGCCCAAGGAGGAAGAGTCGTCACAAGGGACTAGTGAGCTCAAAAGTGGTCAACCACCTCTTGGGGATGTAGCTGCACAGGTTGATATGCTTCCAGCCACTGATAACCTAGATGGACAACAGCCTACAGAAGAGATCGATACTGATCAGGCATCTGCACCAATGGTAGAGGCTGAGAAAACAAGGGAGGATGATGTGGGTGATAGAGATGAATCTGGAGATGCATCGATGGACATCAAAGGCCAGGATGCTGATGTTAATATTGACACAAATGCAACTCCCGTAGACGATGAGCATGTGGTGGCAAAGTCAGAAGCAGTAATTGAATCATTTGACGATGACCAGAAAACAGAAGATTCGAAGGAAGATGCTCAGCTTACTACTGCAACTGATGTTGACGAAGACATGGAGGAGGGAGAGTTGGCAGAGGAACCTGAAGAGAAGAGTGATGTTGATATTATGTCAGAGATTGAGGGTGAGGCTACAGCTGAGCGTGTTACAGTGGAACCAGACCAAAGTCCTATAACACAATCTGGTGCAGCTGATGCGTCACCAAGCAGAACTGCAGATGCATCTCCTGCACGTGAACCTTCCCCTAATCCAGTCCAAGCTGGTGCAACTTCTCGACCCCAGAATACTAGCACTGCAACAGAGGCACGTGAACCTTCAACTAATCTAGCCCAAGCTGGTGCATCTTCTGAACAGCGGAACACCAGAACAGAATTTGAAAGGGCCAGGCAAAATAGGCAAGTCAGGTTTCAACGACAACCACCTGCTGCTGCTCGGGGTCGTGGCCAGCAATCTGTCACACTCAGGGTATGGTTTCCTCATACTTGTTCATTTCAGTTGTGTGCTTATCAATCATTAAGTGTTTTGTTTTTTGAAAAGGATCATTAAGTGTTTTCGGGGTGACTTTCTTGTGCAGAAAGATGCTGCTGGTCGAGGACCAAGGGGCCGTGGCGGGCGTAGTCAGTGACCACCTAGGGAAGTAGATAGTGTTTCGTGCAGGGATAATTTTGCCCATGGGTATCCAGAGACCACCTTGTGTTTTTAAGATATACGAATGTTGTCTCATTGGCTCTTACTAAATGTGTCTGACCTTTATGCGAATCCTTGTGGGTTCTGCGAGCTACTTTTAGTTCAAACCGTAGTGTTTGTAAAGGCATCGTACCACAGCCTGTACGGTTGTAGCATGGGGCACGTTGCGGGGCATGTGATGCTGATTTGAGAATTGTTTATACAGAGTTTAAGAAACATAGGCCCTAGTAAGGTTTAGGCCCTGTTTGGGACCGTGTATTTAGAACTCGCTTAAAAGCTGAGCAGGCTTAGCTAATATCTTGCGATCTGGAGAATCTGTTGTTCAAATAAGCAAGATGTTTGGCTGTTATGATTATTTCGGGTAGATTATTTGTTCTGCTTATAAAAGGTTTGTTGTACCCTCAAGTCTGATAGCAAAACATTTATGCAGCAGAACCCTGCAGTTATCATAAATTAACCAAGCCCAGATCTAAAAAGTTTCTTTCTAACACTTTTGCATCAGGAACAAGAAAGAGCTTCTAATTCAATTTTGGTCCTGTCTTCATCTTCCTCACGGAGACCGGCGCACAGGATGAGGCCGGGCGTCGGCGCAGGATGGCTGCTCGAGGGAGGAGGCGCCGGCGCGGACTCTCGGCGCGATAGAGGCGGTGCACCACCGTGCGGGCTGCGGCTTTGAGGGAGGCGGCACCGATGGGGAGGGGAACCGGGCACCGGCACGGGCTGGCTGCTCGAGAGAGATGTCGGCGTCGCGGGGAGAGGAAGAGGCCGGCCGGCTCGCGAGGTGGGGAGGAGAGGGCAGCGCGCCATCGCTCGATCTAGATCCAGACATCCAGTGTGTGCGGTAGGAGGGACAGGTGCGGGAAAGATGTCCGCTTTTTCGTAACACAAGTTGAGGGTCGCTTCTGGAAACGCAGTTGTAGAGGCGATTATTCTGCGGTGGTGATCTCAGATCGCGATGAAATAAACGGACTGTTGGGCGGGTTTATTTCGCTTTTTCGCGTTTAAGCTGAGCATCGCGGTTCCAAACAGGCCCTTGGTGATTTTGGAGGTTGATTAACAATATATAATAACTATTAGGATTAACAATGTTTGCTAGTATAGAAGAAATTTAGTTTTATGTATGATAATATAACATTTATTATATAAGATATTATTCAGTCATAGATACAAGAATTGGACTTAGTTAGGCGAAGGTACAAAGATCAAGGTCAGTAATGAAAACTTAAGAAGATAAGGAAAAAAAAAAACTCTCAGAAGTTTACCTCGGTTATGACTCGAGGCGTAAGTCCAAGTCAAAGGAGAAAGGCCCAGGGCAGAGAAGTCGGGGTTAATCCTAACGGTAAAGCTGTGCTGAGGATGTTCCACGCGTGTCGGACGCGCGTCTCGCTCCCACTCGCGAGCAGAGAGGTGGCCCGTCCTTATCTGTGCTTCGTCTGCTTTTTGCAACAAGCTTACAAGCTTTATTTCTTGTGTTGTTGCGGTAGTATTGTTGCGGTAGTATCGTTTTGTTGTTGCAACAAACAACAATTCTTTGTTGCATTAGAACTTGTGAAATGCTAGACACAAATGTTGTAATAATACTTTGTGAAATGTTTCAGTTGCCTCAACACCTTGTTGCAGTACCTGTTTTGATGTTGCAATAATAAGATTCGTGGTGTGTTTCAACTACTTCAGGCTAATGTTGCAACAGTTTGTCCCTTGTTTTGTTGCAATAATTTGTTCGGGGTGCTGGAGGGCATACTGGACGGGAACGTTGCGGGCAAGCGGACGGGGTGCTGCAGTCACGAGTCACTGTAGGCATATTACCCGTTACCCGAACCCGAAGTACGGACCCGAACCGAAGTACCCGAACATGCACTACCCGATGTTTAGTTCAGATAGTGAATCGTATTACCTGAAGTTTTATTGGGTAATTCAGGTAGTTACTCCCATTACCCGAACTACCCGTATTAAGCAAGCACCCCTGATTCTACTACTAGAACTTGTAATTTGTAAACTGTTTTTACGGTTGCATTTGCATGTGAACGTTGTGTATGGGGGTGTTTAGTTGGTGAAAATATTTTGGGTTCAGCTACGGTAAAACTTTTCGTTTATATTTGGTAATTATTGGCCTATCATGAACTAATTAGGCTCAAAAAGATTCATCTCACTTTTTCGAGCCAAACCGCGAATTAGTTTTTAACTACATTTAATGTTCTATACACGTACTAAAAAGATTGATGTGACACAATCTTATAAGACTTTTTGAGTTCACTTTTGTGAACTAAACAGGACCTATGTTTCATAATGCCCTAAATCAAGCGTCACATTTTAGTTGCCATTTTTTTTTCTGAACTCATCGTTTGCTCTATTCGTGGCTATTGCCGTTTCCCAAAAATAAATGTAAGTCCGGTACGTGCATCCCAAGGTTTTTGGCTGGGGTAAACATGGTGCTGATATCCCAAAAATAATGAGTAAGCTGTTGCTCAAAATCCACTAAATTTACTTCCTTTACGTACACTCTCGAATGCTCAAAATCTGCACCAGAATACAGGCATGTACAAAACGAATTCAGAAAGGCAAATTTGAGTGACTGAGATGGGCCAACCTATCATGCTATCCCACTACTCTATTGTACTGTTATAGGCCGAGGTTTTTAATGCCCCTGTAATGGCAAAACAATATGGCCTCCTGCTCTTGAGATGCTAATAAATCACCAGCCATAAGCCGCAGTAGCCAGCCATACTGCAGGTCCTCTTCTTGCATGTTATTGCTTCTATACCACAGTCATCATCAGTCCTGCATCTATGGCTAGCGTGTGCATCTGGTACATGGCACGCACTCTCCCATTGGGAGCCAAAGCTTTTTCGGAAAATTGTCTCCGGACAAACTTGAGACGATAATGCGCTCACGCGAATTGGTTGGATCTCATCCTGCAGAGGTTCTTGGTGTCATATGCAATGCCAACATTTTCCCGGATCAACTAATCTGAAGACCAATACTCATGAAAGGAGAACTCAAGGGATGTAGCCTGAAAGAAGAAAAGGCACCTTAACAAACGTCCAATTGCTGGGAACATATGCTGTGGGAAATTTCTCATGCCATGTGCTTCTTATTGGAAGGGGGTGTCCCTCTGTTGTAAATATGTAATTTTGATTCCTCAAGAATGAATCGTCATACAGAAGAAAAAAAGGTATTTGCACCTGCAAGTTGTTAATTAGCATGTTAAGTAACTGAGTCATCGATGTAGGGTTTGTGCCCCACCATTGAGTCAAGAAAAAGAGACTTTCGGGTGTGCATGAAGTATTTTCCTGCAACTGCTACAAACAAACAAGTGGAAGACTGTTAGCTTACGTCTCTGAAAGAAAGAAGCTGTGCTGATGATCTTCAAGTTTCATTGTTGAAACATCTTTGACGCTAGCAAAACCACCATCCACTTTAGTATAGTAATTAAGTGATCCAACAATAGCTTCACCCACTTCTAGGTACCAAGGATCTATAAGAGAAGTGATTCAGAAATCTGAGAATGGAGAGGAAAAAGAAAAAGGTGGTAAAACTACATACTACCCCTGTCCCTTAGAACGTAACTATGCGATTCGTTCCGGTCAACTTGACTAAAATTTGACCAAGTTAATGGATATTAGTGTTAACATTTATGTCTCAAATAATTTTATTACGAAAATATATTCCATCACTAATCCAGTGGTACTTATTTGTATGATGAATATTAGTACTTTTTTATATAAATTTGGTCAAAGTTGATACCGTTTCCTCGGGAAGTGTGAATTGCATTTGGGGGACGGATGTTTCTACAGTACGAAAAATGGCATGATTACAAAGAACAAGTCAAAGCTACATATGTCCTGGGCCGACACTTGTATATTTATTTTTTTAGTCTAATATAAACACGGCAAAAGCTTTTGCCATCCCTTCTATAAAAAAACAAAGAACAAGTCATATATGATGAGCTCAAGAGGACAGGAAACCTAGATGAACACATGAGAGCTAGATAAAGATAAAATGAATATATCCCTCTGGGGTCTGTTGGGTGCACCTTTAGTAGCTTGATAAAGATAAAATGTTGACTCAGCAAACTCAGGACGCAAGGGATAGTACTTCTCTGTAGGATGCAACATTCCATAGTCCAAAAGATATCTATAAAATATTAAAACATACATCAATGCATGTATCTAGATTATGCTTCGTCTCTAACTGAAATATTTTTTGCCTTATTAGACGTGTGTACTTTAGTTTTCCATTAACTAAACTTAAATAAAAACATTATACCTTTCAGGTAGCACACCAAATCTTTGCCATATATTGTAGAACTCCCGGTGTGATAGATTTGCAGCGGTTACATCTCCCAGCAGTGTCTGTTCATTATTGTTGAACTAAGAAAACAAGAAAAAGTGCCATCCAAAAAATAATGCATGGAGTTCAGCAAACCTGAAGACCTGGCCAGAAGGCCTGAAGGCTAGTTAGCTGCCAGTGTGTTGCTTCTCCAGTCCTCATATCAGCCTCATGATACCTGTAGAGTTAACAATCATTACTATTTCAATACAAGCATACTCCTGAGACTAACAAGGCGGGTGAAATGAAGTGCAGGAAGAATTGTTCACCATGGACCATGTCGGAAGTACTTTTGCACTGCAAGATAAGCTGAATGAAACATATCCCAGTACTCATCGCTTCCAAAAAAGAATATACGCTTTAATCAGATACTCATAAAATGAATCAACACCTGCAATGATGTTACTAGAAATCACTATTATGCCTTAAAAGATATATTTTCTAATTATGCATTTCACGAAATGACAATAATTATCGGTTTTTAGAAATGAATATGCTAAAATGTAAACGGTGAAGGCAACGGAACAGCATATGCTTTAATAACGCTACAAACACATCACATAAGTACATGGTCAATAAATCACATGGGTAAGTACTGATTTTTACCAGCACCAATTCCCGATGAATACTCAATCCACTTGCCAGTTAAAACATCAAGTGTTGTGCCTACTAGATTCAGTGAACTTCTCATGCTCCATAACTTGCGGAGAGCACGAAGAGCTGCATCTTCATATTTAGAATCACCAGTCAAACGCGTGACAATACACCCATTTCAAGTATAAGGGAGCCTGTGAGCATGTAGACTAGTAAGCTACAACCACAATGGAATATGCATTTACCTATAGAGATAGTAAGCACAAATTTCTTCGACCTACCACACCCTGATGTGCTTGTTTCAGTTGTTTCATTTTCCATCACTCCGTACTGAAAAAGGTTGTTGTATGATCAACAAAAATATTTTGACAAACATAAGGTCAAAAGCTATGTCAATTGATAAGTAATAGTACCAGATTTCTAATACATGTGAACATTGAGTTTTCTAAACAAAGTAATCATTCAATGGTTCTTCATTCTACCATAGCATGCTTATAATTTGTCATTCTTATCATTTGAGCTGTTAGCAAGCAATGTCCCAGTTGTCCTGAGGTAAACATTGATAGATGTTAACATTGTGCCTAATAAGCATGCTTGTCTTAATAACAATACACCTTTCCAAAAATTATTGGAGAAAAAAAAACAAAGCTTTGTTGGAGTCTGCTTTCAGACAAATGTGATAACTCTTTGCAGAAAATCCTTTCAGTTTGACAAGTTGAATGTACATAGACTTCGTACAAACAATAAATGATGTTATTCAAGTGGCCATACGATTCCAAAGTTTCGTCTTATCTCACACAGGTTGTAACATTACGATAGATTCATGCAAAGAACAATTTGAAGTCTGAGAAAAGACAAACTTTGGTATATGAACCTTAAGATTAATCCATGCATATGGCAATCCAGTAGGTGTCTCAAATGCTGGTAGAAAACGATTGCCTAAACTTTCAGCAAGATGTAGTAATTGATCCTGATACAATCCATTTTTAAGCTGGCTGCTGTAGTCTTTTGCAAGAATATGAGCAGAAATAAGGCCCCAAGAAGTCTTATGTTACACTGAATAGCACAAAAAACAATGAGAAAAGGCAGAGCTGCTTTGATTCTTCAAATCCTGTGTGGTAACAGTGAAAATAATCAACAGCATTACCTCAAAAAGATTAATCCGAGCATCAACATCAAATGTCAGATTTTCTGAAAGCCAGAGAAGTCCTCTCTCAAACTCTGTAAGGTTACCTAAGACAACAAGACTGCATGAGCCAAACAGAGAGGCATCACATACCAATCTTATGAATAATAGTTTACATTTTGAACAACAAAAGACTATAAATCTCAGAGCACTATGAAACTGGAAACATTACAGCTTCATAAAGTATACCTTGATAATGACTCAACCAGTGTCAGTGCGGATCCACTATAATCCTGTGGCAAGTGTTGAAGCTACGAAAAAGGAATACATGGTAACATTAAGTTATGGTACCTTAAGCTTATATAACACAAACTAAAAATCCTTAAAGTTGTCAATACTTTAATACATTTAAGTTGCCAAGCTCACTCAGTGAGTCCGTGAAACTTTTAGTAAGAGGTTTCAATTCATCATGCTGAAAAGGTATCAATAAAGAACATTAGCTCGTGCTAGTCAATGACCAATTGAACAAAAGTAAGTGGCTGCTAACATACAGGGAATGCATAAGTCATGTAGTTGTCATAGGCATGGTAAAACCTGAAAGGAATGGAAGTATATCAATACCAGAACATATTCAAACATGGCAATATTATTGCTAAGACCTATAAGAGGCCAAGCTTTCCAGATAGGTCTTAACGCAAGGCCACCCTGTCACACAATCACTGGATCTTGATAGCGGCAACAATACAAAAGTTAGCACCCTTAATGTGGCTAGGATATGTTGGATCCTTTCATCAGGCATGTTCGATGCCCTAGAATCTGATTGACAACACTAAATGTGCCAGCCTATCACATGTCACTGTAAATAGCATCGATGATCCATGAAGATAGATTTCGTGACAGGGTATGCAATGCAACAGTGGTCTGCCTTGGAATCATAAAACTGAAGATGTCAAATTAACCAACTTCTACAGTCTCTTGGTCTTTAATAACATCAATCCCGAAAAACTTTAAAGTAAACTCATTCAGAACAAGCTAATCAAGGAAGAGAGAACAAAAGAACGTCAAACGATAGTGGTAAGCTCAAAAGTGCTATCAGATTTGCCAACCACGCTGGTGTGTCACCCCAATCCTAGGCCAAAGACACGTGAGCTCGAAATGTTAACATTTGACCCCCACAAACCGAAAATACTAGCATTATAACTTGTAAGGATTCGTTTCACGACTTCAATTCAGAACTCGTCGAATTAGAAGAGCTAGGCTTCGTATTTACTGCATCACATAGACACCGCTGGATACACCACGCAGGCCCACCCACACCTCTCCCCACAACAAGATCCGTCAGAAGAAATATATGCGAACGGCGAAGACGGGAGGGATGAAGCACATGGCAGCTGAGTACTCACATCTCCAGGACCTTGTTCTTCATGTGCAGCCTCCTCGCCCGCCCGTACCCATCGGCGCCCACGGTGAGAGACGCGAGGAGGAAGGCAGCCACGACGAGCCGCGCCGGCGCTGTGAGGCGCGGCCCAGGGGATCGCATGGAGGCTTCCCGCAGTGTGGCCGTGTGGGTAACGAGGGACGACGATGAAGGCTGGCGGAGCGGTGGTGGGGATGGACCGGGCTCACCTCCCAGAAGCTCAGAGTTCAGACGGTCTGATGGAAGAGGACAGCGGAATTTGCTAGGAGGCCCCTTATGTCCCTGCAGTGCCACCGATGCCTCTTGTTTTTTTTATGAGCTTGCAGTAGAAATTATGAGCACAGAGTACATGTTATTTAGCTTGTCAAAAAAAAAAAAAGTACATGTTATTTACATATTAAGGGGCTGTTTGGTTAAAAAGCCTTCCATGAACTTCAAAAAAAAGTCCGTTCAGAAGATAATTTTAAGTAATAGAGAAAAAGTCTCTTACTGTTCGCTTTCTAAGAGACTAAAAATTCTTTGAACCAAACAGGACTTAATTCATTGATATTAAGAATTACATGATTTACACATATGTATAGCAAATCTAGGGAAGGCAGCACTTGGAGATGGACCTAGCGTGCGGGAGAATATTAGAGGCGGTTAGGTGACAAATTACTACAAAGCAGAAGAACAAAGCTATCTAGGTGATAAGATCCAACTTTTTTTTTTTTCCTATTGCTTCTTTTTATAAATATATCTCTCGCATCTTTCTCGACTTTAGTGTGCGATCCATTGCCCTATTGTATGGACATTATGCGTGTCTTTCACATAAGATGTGCTAATAATAAACCATTAACCTTGTTTTAATGTATCAATCACAAAGCTATCTAGGTGATAAGATCCAACATTTTTTCTGTTGCTCCTTTTTTTTTATAAATATATCTCTCGCATCTTCCTCGACTTAGTGTGTGATCCATTGCCCTGTCGTATGGACATTATGCATGTCTTTCACATAAAGATGTGCTAATAATGAACCATTAACCTTGTTTTAATGTATCAATCACAAAAGTTATGGTCATTGGGCATTACAGCTTGTTAAATCTCCTCACGGTTTTCTTTGTGCACTTCACATTGTTACCATCAACAGCTACTTCCCCATCTGCATACTCTTTTTTATCGTCCCATGACTTCTTAAAGTCTACGCGGACGACACCATATTAATCGGTTTCATCATTGCACGCCATGTCTATTTTTGCAAAGAACTATTAATTTATTTTTTAAAGAAAAGAACTATCATTTTTATAAACTTTCGTGCAATATTAACGCTGCGCGTAACGTGACATTTTGTTTTCCCGAAAGCATGAAATAAGAACCTGTGTACACATAGCAAGGTACGTAAGGCGGCGCGCAGAAAAACAATTTGGCGGCTTCACCTATGACGTGCACGCCCACTGGTCTAGCCAATCGCAAGCGCGCAGACATGCTGCCGTGGCCTGTCCCTTTGGCCGCCAAATGTCACATTTTTAAATAAAAAAACGGTCCGTTTCGCAACATGTATAGCCAAAAAACTCGAGAAAACATTGTGATAATCTGCGTGAGTTATATACATGATGATGATGAATAAACTGGCAAGACGATCAAAGAACCAAAAAAAGAATTAATTTATACTAGCAATTAGCAACACTTGAGAGTTTTTTTCGCAGCACACAGATTAGGAATAAATTACGTGATCGAGTAGAAAACATGTCACATTTTCGCACAAAATCATCGTGACCGCCGCAGGAGGATGAGCAGCAGAGAGTGGTCCTCGAGCAACGCGTCGTCGTCGTGCCACACAGCTCCGCTCGGCGCCGTCGCACACCACGTTACATCTTGGGCATGGCGCTGCCGCCGAATGCTGGGACGGCGGGGCCGCCGAATGCAGCTGGGATGGCGGGGCCGCTGTTGTATGTGTCGCAGCGCCGCCTGATCTCGCCGTCTTTGCCGGTCTTGACGCCGAACAAGCTGAGCTTCTCCATGGCTTTGGCGAAGTCGGTGAAGAATGCGGCGGGGTTGGAGGCGTAGAGCTGCACGAGGGGCTTGGTGCGCGGGTCCGTCCACAGCTCCTCGTCGGTGCTGAGCAGGCCGAGGCCGCGCTCGAGGTTGACGAAGTACATGTTGTCGAACTTGCCGGGCGTCATGATGTCGTTGAAGGCGGCGATGGTGGGGTCCTTGAGGTAGTCCCTGCACACGTCCTGCAGCCCCCGGGCGTAGGACGGGTTCATGCTGGGGTCGAACGGCTCCGGCTTGCCGCCCTTGTTGCGGAAGTTGTAGAGCCGCTGGGCGAACTCGTTGCAGTGGGAGAAGCCCAGCGTGTGGGCGCCCGACAGCGCCACCAGCTCCTGCACCGTGAACCCCTTTGGCGCCGAACATCTTGATGAGGCGGTCCACGGTGAAGTTGGAGTGCGGGAGCTCGATCTCGGGCGCCGTGGGCGACGACGTCAGCGAGTCCTTGCGCCCGAGCGGGATCTGGTAGCGGGGACCGCCGGTCATGGTGACGAGCACGCCCGACGCCAGCGCGAGGATGTCGGCGCAGGACACCACCCCGGGGCACTCCAGCTCCAGGGCCAGCTTGGCGCGCACAATGGCGTCGAAGGCGTCCCCGGGGAGGGAGTGGTTGATCTCCGCGTCGTGCTCCGACTTCTGGAACTGGGTGGACGCGATCAGCACCGACGCGTCGCACCCGCTCACGAAGCAGTCGTGGAAGAAGACGCGGAGCACGCCCGCGGCCGTCGTCGGGTTCGCCATCTGCTTCGTCTGCATCACCTCCGCGATGATCCGCTCCGCGCGCGGGCACGACTGGCTGTAGAAGTCCGGCTTCAGAGCGCCGCCCGCCGCCGCCGGTGCCGGCAGCTGCGCCACGGCGCGCGCCGAGAGCGCGGCCACGAGGAGGAGGAGGAGGGGCAGGCGCATCATGGCTGCCATCTCGTGCTGGTGCATCGCTAGCTAGCTCTTGGCTGATGGGTTCCCCCTCCTAACTCAACTTTTGCAAGCGTGGGTGAGCAGGTCCAAGAAATGCGAGGAGCGGCCATTCTTGGAGGCGATGGAAGGGAGGCGAGGGAGTGGCGGGGAGAGGTTTGCGGCGAAGAAGACGAGTTGTAAAGGGTGGAAAACGGTCGCTGCGCGCACGCTGTGCTGCTTGTAACGTGTGTCTCTCGTTCTGGCTGGTCCTTGCTACATTTAGCAAATGCCAAATGCTATCGATTTGAGCAAAGCTTGATTTTGCGCGGAACACATGGTCAGAGTTGGTTTTGTCTCGAGACACCATGAAAGCACGGTTTGGTCTACGGCACACCACACCTGATAACTTTCATTCTCAGCGGTACAAATTCTCTCACTTCATTATGCGATGCCTGAACTTGTGACTAGCCTAGAGAATACCAAGCTCACACAACCTGGGAGCATACTGGTTCAAATGGAGTTGTAACAATGTGTTCATTCAGTGTTTGAAACAGCACGGATCATCAAAACCTTGTTCCTTCATTAAGCACAACGTGCAAGTTTAAACCAGCATCACTCAGTGGTTTAGATCGGATGGTTCAGAGTCAAGTTGCACAGTAATGTACATAAATTGAACAAATCTGAATTGGATTCTGGGCAGCACACAACTAAGATCTCTATTGTACATTCACCATTCATTGCCAACTTGAGATTAAATACAACAAGTATCCGACTAGGGTCACAAAACTACGTGGTACATTTCTTTACACCATTTTTGAAACTGACAAGGTTCCTGACTTTTCAGGAAACAAAATGGGTCTGAATATGATCACGGGAATCATCGACAAAATGAAAGGCTGCATCTTCCTGGATGTCAAAGGGGAATTCCTTCCTTTTGCTTCGAGCAGAGATCTGGGGAATACCTAAAAAATCAAGAACAGAAGTAACAAGTGAATACTGAGAGATAGATCTTCCAAACCCCCACCAAGCAAAATAAATAAATAAATAATAAAAAATTACATGATACATTGCAGTTATCAGCAGGGCCTTTTCTTGTCCACTTTCAAATGAATGTTGAACCACTTCTTCCTTCGAATCCGATCTTTAGGCTTTTTTTCCTTTTTATTTTTGGGACACTCGTCATCGCTTTTGGATCCCTCCATTGGCTGGCTCTTTGATTTCTTTTCCTTCTTTACAGTTTGGTCATCCTCACTTTTGGGCCCTTTAGAGGGTGATTTCCCTTTGCTGCTACTGGAACTCCGCTGCAGAGTTGGGTTGTTGGTATAGGATGCATGGATTGCATTCCTTTCCTTTAGAAGGTCATCAATCTATGCATGAAAGCATATAAAGTTTAGACCACAGTGAGAAGAACAAATGCCACTTTAATTAATGCACATACCGTTTGCATTTCTTGAGCATATCTGCTAGTCATCTCAGTGAACTTTGCCAAAACCTTCCAATTTAGTGATGTGTGTTAGCATTAAAACTTTATGATAGATGGAGAACCTGCATAAATAAAATATGTCAAAGGGAATTGCATACCTCCCGATACTCCGACTCAAATTTAGACAGCTCAGATCGTTTTGCAATTATCTTTGCCTCCACGCTTCGTAGCTTCTCCTTTTGATCAGAGAAGGGTTCAGCACATACAACCTCAATAGTATAGCTTGCGCTTTTGAAGAAATTATCACCTGAAAAATTATTGATTCAGTAAATTGTAATATAGTCACGGATTCCTAGATATGGTACAACAGAAAATGATTTTTACCATATACAGCAAAATAATGGGTTCCTGCTTTCAGTTCATTTACTTCACAAGGTTGAAAGCCATCCAATCTTTTAAAGAAAGCACTGTCAGGATCCTTCGCAGCAGCAGCCTGGTAGTAATAAAAAAAATTGTAAAAATAAACACACAAAGAAAAACAAAAAGGAGGCTTAAAAGACATTAGTTTGTATACTCACTGAATTATTTTGTTCAAATCGATACACAGGAAAAGCCTAGAAAGAACATCCCCGCAGAAGTAACTTTTCCAGTTTTTGCACTATCTTCCTGCATTAGGCTAATAAAAGTTAGCTGAAATCATGCTCAGACAACATTGACATGGTAAGATCAAAAATTCAAAATATCCCCTTCTGGATAGAAGAACATTGTCAAGCAGCAGACCTTCATACAAACAAGGCAATAGCTTCATAAATAAGTTAGTAACTATGACGCTTTTTCTAATGATGCATCTGCTGTATTCTCTCGTGATATTTTTTGTGTTCCTTTTACCAAAAATGGCTCAACTGAGTTACTCGGGTTGGTTCCCTAGACATGATATCTGAATCAATACAGCACTAGATTAATCCAAGTGCAGTCGATTGATATGTTTCCTACCTCACCTACACTCCTACACTCTCCCTAATCTCTCTCACTAACTGGCTTTAATTTAATACCAAGGGGAAGTAACATCCTCTCACAGCATCAAGAATTGATGGGCCAGATATTACTGCCTTTTCCTTTGTGACAGCATCTCACAACAGCTCAGGGTGTGCTCACAACACATCTACAGTGATAAACAAAGCATTGATACTACTAACATACTACAGTTATGGCAGTCAGTGCACTGTAGCTACTTGGATTTGCCCTCAAGGTTGCCAAATCAACAATATTATTCTAAACTTGGTACAAAAATATTTGTTTTCACATGTTTGGCATCATATGCTTGCCAGAATGGCAGATGATAAACAGTAACCAATAGAACTTTGTCTTCTTTCATCTGTACTAACAAAAAAAAAAAAAAAGCTGGCTACACACATGCATACCTGTAAAGCAAGGCTTAATCCACCATTGTCCTCAAGCTCAAAATACAACAGCTGAAAAGAGAAATGTCAACAAACTTGTTTTGCTGCAACTACACAATATATCAAGTACTTGGTTTATTTAAATGTTCCACGCTGTGACAATATCAACAACTAAAGAGAATCAGCAGGTCATCTATCGACTATCGTAATTTAATAACAATGGAAGTGAAATGATATTTTCAAATTAAAAGCTAGACTTATATTATATTCAGTAAATATGAACAGAATAGGTTGCTTATGGAACACTACAATTAAAAGAAGAATGAGTTTATTATCAGTGTGAAGTGACATAATTAAGTTACATGGTCAGTTCTGTACAAAAAAAAAGACAACATTTATTAGTGAATGTGACATTTAGAACTGAAACACAATAACTGATTTAACATATGAGTTATATGGTCAAACGATCATAGAAGATGGATGATAGTAAAGTTGGCAACAAACCTTAAATTTACTTTTAGAAGTTGAATGAACTCTACAAACTAAGCCCATTTTGGCTTCTTGATCTGTTATGTCCACAGAATAAAAGTGAGCTGACTGTTTTTCTACCTGCCAACATGTGTATAAATACCAAGTTTTACTCACAGGTAAAAAAAAATAACAGACAAAGAACAAAAAGAAGCATTTGCCAACCTTCCTACATAGAGATTTGCCCAGCTGAAGCTGAGAAATCTCTACTGACCCATTCAATGCCTCCTCTAAAACTGTTGCTGAGACAGTGGTCTTGATTGGTACACCTAGTTTGCTGCACAAATATATTACATTACATAACGAGGCAAATAATATCAAGTAAAGCAGAATAGCAGATATATCATCTTTAAGCTACCTAAATAGAGCAGCAAACACTGTATTTACAGTATTGAGACTTGATAGGTCCAGCTCCAATTCCTGATTATCTGCTTCAATGGCCTGAACAGTAACAAAGACATTAGTCACATGAAAAACATAGTCAGCTCAAACTCAAAACTGCTCAACCATGCCAAAAATCACCTCAAATCCTGATGCATCATACTGGCGCCTCTTATCTGGATCTGACAGGATGTTATAGGAGAATGTGGCTTCTTGAAACTTCTCTGAGGCAACAGGGTCGTCTGAATTCTTATCTGGATGGTACCTGCAGGACAATTTTTACCAGATATATATAAATACTCCAACAGCTGCATTGTCTTCTCCATCAGTTTATCAGTAAACTAGATAGTTAAACAGTCTAAACTGAGCCAATATAATGCAAGACAGAGCCTTGTTTTCTGTTCCAATATAATGCACGATTCATTGAGAAGCTACTTAATAAAGGTCTTTATGCGGTTCCAAAAGGAGAGGAATTTATTCAAGATAAGCAAACGATATTCAGCTACTCAATACTTGAAACAAAATAAGCACAAATGCGAACTAATCTACAAAAAGAATTTGAACACCGTCCTTCCCTCTGAGCAAAAATAAACTAGAGCACGCGAAGTACCGAAATCCAAGAGCATTGCCGACAACACTTACTTGAGTGCCATGCGGCGGAAGGCGCTCTTGATCTCCTGCTCAGTAGCATTGCGCCCCACCCCGAGCACTTCGTATGGGTCCCTCCTCTGCGCCGCCGCACCGGCAGCCTCCGCCGAATCCCCCCCTTCTCCGTCTTGAACGACCCGAACTTGGGCCCCGCCATGCTCACCGGACCAGCCGACGGAACCAGTCGCCTCCCGCCACAAAATAGCCTAGGAACCCTTTGGATCTTATCAGCGGCGGCGAGGAGCTCCGGTCAAGTCCACCCGCCGCAGCCGCGGCGGCGGCCGGGCTGAGCTCCCTGTCAACGGGGGCGGCAGCCGATAGGGCTTCCCCTCGGACCTCGGAGAGGCCAGCGGGCGAGCTTGACCGGGTAGATTCGGAGCTCCTTCCCTCTTCTAATTTGGGGTGGCGACGCGGGGCGGGGAGAAGATGGAGGTGGGGTGGGGACACGAGGGAGGGAGACGCGACCGAAAGAGACGGACGAATTAAATTAGGTTCCGACAGGTGGGGCCCACAAGACAGTGACGGTGCGGTGGTCCGCAGGACTGTCTGTACCCGTGGACCGGGACTGCCGGTTACCGCGTCGCCGGCTGTCTTTGCCGCCCTAGAGGTTTAACCGTTAAACTGTACGGAGCACAAGTCAAATGGCTGTGTGATCGTTCACTGATAGGTGGGGTCAAGGGGCATCGAACTCGGCTATCTGGTCCACAAGTCAGCCGATAAATCGAAGTGCGATAGAATAGTACGGGTGCCTCATGCACCTTTTTTTTTTTTTTGGCAACTCCCTCATGCACCTTTGAACTTGTAATTATTATTACGCCATGTATGAGATTTTTTTTTCGAACCGTGGCCCATCCTGTCAGGGCCGGCGATTAGGGTGTGCGAAGTGCGCGACCGTTCGCGCCCTCCAAAATCGGAGGGCCTCCAAATTTCTGATTACTACTTGATATATATTACCGCTATGGTCTTAATTACTTTCGCGAACTAGTTTTTACTCTTTTAGATAAGATTTGATTTGTATCTAATAGTGTAAGACCCATATAAGTTTGAAGCTTTATAATTAAGTAAAAGCATGCTTTGATTTTCTTGAAATTTAGGGCCTCATCATGAATTTTGTTCAGGGCCTCCAAAATTCTAGGTACGGCCCTGATCCTGTATTAAGGGAGGTGGGAATGGTTACACCAGTTCATTTATTATGGGCAACAGTCAGACATTGGTCGCCGGCTAGAATGACGGAGCTATAGAGTTGTACTAAGAAAATAACAATTGTGCTACAAAGGTGATTCTAAACTTCTACTGAACTGCGGCAAGCAGCAACCCGAGATGATGGAATCTTGCCGCATACCATTCGTCTGCCTCGTCCTAAATTTTGATGGCCAGCTACGCTCAAATGTCCGGCGATTCCTTTCCTTCCAAATTTCTCACGTGACGAGCAACACCAAAGGAGTCGAGCAACACCAAAGGAGTCGAATGCCTGCAGAATTGCACCGGTATGAGAATTAGCATTACTAAATACTAACTCGGCTATGTGAACTGACATAAAACACAGAGTCTCCTATATAGTAGGTAACTCGGAGTACTCAGCTACGTGAACTTCGACTCTTTTTGTCAGGATTAGTGGAATTAGCTTTAGATAATTTTATTACGCGATGTGTGAGGTTTAAACACAGTCTCTCCCATGTATATGTGCACATTGCCAGACGTTCACTCTTGCGATGCACTTCTTCCCTTCCAAAGCAAAACTATTTTTACTTGTCCATTTCTGTGAAGGAATTCAAGGAAAGGGGTTAAAGGCTGAATGTCTGCTCATGCTCAAATGTCTAAAGCAACTGAATCTGAACTGCGCGCTCTACATCTTTCACTGACACCATGTTCAACACTGTTACAAGCGAAGATGACTTTCAAAAGGACGGTTAACAGTTAAACTCCCAGAGAAGGACAGGTCGGCGTTCAACTTTCCTAGCAGCCTACAGGTGACTCCAGTAATGCAACAAAAATGTACAATGCGGACCTTCAGATAAGTTCAGGATGATATTCTGTAACCATAGTACGGCGCAGAGAAATCTAATAAACACACAGCAGCAGTAGGAGGAGGTATGCTTAGCTGCATAAAGGATGCGAGGGCCCACTGCTTGCCTGTATAATTGTCAGGTTACAAGTTTACAACCAAAATTGGTTGAACTGCAGATCCCAATGTATCGTGAATGATTAACCATCCGTGTGGCCTACACAGCTAGGCACAGATTGCATCTCCCAGTCCCATGCAGGCAAATGGGATAAAACAAACACTCCAATGAGCTTGCACAGCGCAGGGTGGCTGGCAATGGCAGCAAGAGACGAATTCAGCTCCGTAGGATTTCAGGGTACTCTGAAGGCCATGGGATATGCATGCACATGGAGATTGACATGCATATCTGCTATCTGCCTATCTCTGTGGAAGAACACAGGTGCCACCATTAAGTGAATCTCCATTTGTCCCCTGATTGAGTTGAGACAATGAGTTCACATTCATGCAGAGATTGCAGTGTAGTGATATAGCTGCACCATCTGTATAACTGTACTGTAGCATAGCAATTGGCAAGGTGGGGGTTGTCCAGAGTTTAGCCAGATCTGTATATTCTTCTCCCGATTTGAATTGTAAATTTAATAGAACCGACAAGACCCATGTCGGCAGCTGGATGGCCGACATGAGCTTAAATACGCGACTGGTGGCTATCGGCCGTACAAATGGCTGACAGGATGCTCGTATTTTTATGATTTATTTTAGGATTTTTCTGTATTATGATTTTAGTGGTAAATGACATTCTCGTGGACAGCGAGGCGCTCAATAATCTTTACACATGCTTGTAGGTTCCATAGGTGTGCGTATCGTTTCTTTGTATTGTGTGATTCTTATAAAAACAAAAAAGAAAGAAAAACATGGGCCAGGAGAGACCGTTCGATAACAATCATAACATGCAGTGTGCTCCGTTTGAGGCCAACCAGCCGGATTAGGCCCAGGAAGGCAGGAACGTGTTTGCCAGAGTAGAAGATTTGGGCCAAGCTTCGCCTGGTGATTGCATCATCATGAGTCCGAAATGCACATCAAACACGATCCATGATATTTACCATTAGCTGACCAGCTTCTTTCAAAATATTCCACCACCCTTAAGTCAAAGTGACGTCTTTGAAGTGGTTTTAAGTTAATTGCAAACTTTGACTAGAAAAGGAGTTTTTTATTTATTGAGTTTGAATTTGAGAATTTGATATGTATAGTTTCAAAAAGATATCCTACCTTCATTTTATTTTATTTAGAAGAGACAGCTTGATATGGGACAGTATCTATATTAATTTTTGATCATTTATTTTTATATTTTATATAGTTTATATTTATAAACTTATGATAATTTGATAGTACATTTAATTACAAATCAATTCATAGCAAGTTTGTATTATAATAGCTAAAAATATTAGCTAAATTGTTGATTAAAGAATTTAAATTTTAAATCTTCATATGATGTGCGCCTAATAAAAGAATATGGAGGGAGTATATTTACAAAATCTGATCAAACACTCAAAACTACAAACATAAATAACTATTACATCCTATAGTTTACAAATTAACATGTAACTTATGTACGTGTATATATATTTAAAATACTAGTAAAATATGAACTTTAGACCAGTTGACATCGAAGCCTGAGGCATCACTGTACATGTAAACCACCATCAGCTTTCATGGCTGCATCACTCTTGTAAGGTGTCGATACTATCAGCTTATTAGTAATCAACAACCAGTTGAGTAACAAATATATATATAAAAAAAATACATCACTGGAGTGCGTTTCATGGTAGATTTAACATAGCTAATATGATCTGTTGATATTGATGTATTTCTTTATGAACTTGCTCAAAACTAGAGCAATCTGACTTGCTCTCTCTATCCAAAAACAAAGGCAATACTAGTTTCCAAGAAGTCAAACAATTTGATCTTTGACCAAATTTATATGGAAAAACATTAGTATTTAAATATTGTACCAAATAAATATTATTTGATTAGTTATGAATATTTGCGTAAGTTATTCGGGATGTGTTTTGGAGACTATGCATCGTATTTAGACATGCTATTCTTTCTTAGTCGTATTAGTGTGTGTCGTGAATTTGGATCATGAATCGAACCATAAAACAATCAAGACTCTAATCTCTAGTTGTGAGATTTTGGGCCACATATGGCATAACAAATCAATGAATCTAACCTCTAATTCATCGTGAGTTTTTGTCATCGGGACAATAAATTAGTTATGACTCTAATTTATCATGTATACTGCGTAAGTATAAAATCTACTAGGAGTATTTGTTCTTAGAGAGGTGGACAATTCACTTAGGGCCTGTTTAATTCCCTCTTATACCAAAAAGTTTTGGCATTTTATTCCATATTTTGGTTAATGCATCTAAACACCATGGGCAACCAAAAAAAAAAAAAAAACCTACTTGGGGTCCAAAGTTTATGGCATTTGGGACTCTAGAGACTCAAAAGTTTCCATTTCGCCAAAATACCCCTCATATGACAAAAATTTTGTGATGCACTAAGCACCACTATGGAAAAACTTTTGGAGAAAAAACTTTTGGCACCAAAAAGCAATTAAACACACCCTTATACTGCAATACTATCCCTCGTTTGAGGCTCCCTTAGGCCTCACACGCGTGTATTCAACTCAATGTTTAAACTAGATGTCGGTTTCCCCACAAAGAACAAGGGTAGCAAATTCCGCTAATCTCAATGTTCAAACACGCAGGCCTTCAGCGTGATGTTCATGCTCATGCTACAACAGAACTGGAAACAATACGCTCCAGATCTTCACCTCGCCGTCCAACGCACCACTGCAAACAATAGCACAATGGCCGCCGCCGCCGCCACTGGACGATCCATCCTCTGGGTCGCCCCAACCGCTGAACAAGCCGCGGTCATGTCCGTACACCAAAGTCAGGCTCTTCACAGGCGCGCCGTGGCCTTCCAGGACGGCCAGGCAAGTGTAGCCCGTATTCTGAGCTCCCCTCCTCCAGACCCTCACCGTCCTGTCCGCCGAGCCGCTGCACACCACGTCCCCGGCCGCCGCCAGGCACAGGGATCGCCTTGGCGTGGCCTCTGAGCGTGCCAGTGGCCTCCATGCGCCCGGCGCCGCCGTCGGCCCGCTCCCACACCACCACCGACCGGTCGCACGCGCCGGAGTAGAGCACCTTCCCGTCGGCTCCTAGAGCGAGCGCGTTCACCGCCGACCTGTGACGCTCCATCGTCTGCACGAGCACGTGCTTGTTCCTCCGCTCCGGGTGGCGCCTCCACGCCTTGATCTTCTTGTCGGCGGAGCCCGTGTACACGTGCCCGTCGGGCGACACCGCGAGCGCGTTGATGGCGTCGTCGTGCGCCGGCGCGATGGACTCCACGCACCGGAACCCCGGCAGCCGCCACACCTGAGGCTTCGGTCCCACGACGCCGAGTACAGGAGCGCGCCGTCCGGGGACACGGCGAGCGCGGTGACCGCGTCCACGTGGTGCACCCAGGTGCGCCACCGGTGCCGCCGGACCTGCACGTAGCTCCACGGGAGCAGGAACGTCCGCAGCCGGTCCACGCAGGTTGGCAGGACGGCGCGCAGAACGAGGCGCGGGGTCCCGTCCTTCCTGCTGCCGGTCCGCCACGCCATGATCTTGCCGTCTTGGTGGGAGCTGAGGAGGAGACCGTTGCTGCTCGTGGCGAGAAGACACTTGACGGGGCTGTCGCACGCCGCGGCAACGACCGTCGTAGTACTGCTGCGACCGTCGTCGTCGTCATCCTGTTGCTGTTCCTGGCTTCCCCTCGCGTCGCCCAATGGCCACACCCTGATGCGGCCGTCCGACGAGGCGCTGTACAGCGAGTGGCCGTCGACGGCGAGAGCCGAGACGTAGGAGGAGTGGTCTCTGAGGGTGGCGACGCAGTGGTGGTGGCAAGGGCTGACGTTTGGCAGGTCGCGGGGACCTAACGATGGCAGAGAAGGAAGGCTTGGTTGCGACGAGAGCGACACGGCCTGAGAGAGCATAGCTTCTGCAGGCTCGTGCCGGATTTGGCTCAGCTCTTCCTCGCCAGCAGAATTCATGGAAACTGAAGAAGAATCTAAAAAGACAGCGGCTTTGTTTCATTTGTATTGTATGCGCATGAAGTAGTGGCTCTGATCCAGGAAGCTGCATAAGATTTCCTTTATTCGCACTACTGCAACTTGGACCTGAAGAAGAACATGGCCCGACGGCCCCATCACGCTGCACAGCAACCAAATCCAAATGGCACCAGCTTACGCCGCTTAAAGGCAGAAGGGACAGACGAGAGTGATCCAGACTGTGACAGCAAAATCTGGCATTGGTAAAGTGTCTGTGTCAGATAAACGAGAATTTAGCTACCAGTCTACCACCGGCCGGTCAAAAGTAAAATCATAAGCTTCTTTGTTTCTTCCGTGGATAGTTCAGGTAGAATTCGAAAGCAGTTTGCGCTGTCGTCAATGAGAGAATAATGTCGAAGACTGAACGGATAATCGAGGTTACCAACCACCAGCATTTGCGTTGCCCTACATACCATTTCCGGAGCCGTAGCAGATACCCTTTTTGCCTACTTGCAAGCAGCATGCAGTCTCTTCTACACAAAGGCGGTTCTGTAATGATAGCATGGCCCCCATGGCTCCATCTCGATGCCATCCATCTCTTCCGGCATGGGGGTATGCATATTAGCTCCAAAAAGGAACCTTAAACCAAGATCAATATAGGAGGACTGCCATTCTGCCCTTGCTGTCTTGCACAACTGAAAACTGGAAGCCTGAGACATGGTAATGAAACATCGTAGTACCAACGTGGTTTTCACGATTGCGAAATGCACCTGTACACTGCAGTGACTGCACCCGACTGGAACCACACAACAAGTAGCTAGTGCCCTGTAGGCATCATGGAATGAATCACAAGACATTTTTTTCTTTTGAAAAAAGAAAGAATCGCAGGACAATATACTGTCCCACACTGTCTCACAAAGTCCATCCCGGGAACTGTTCACAGTTGCTGTCTCCTATCTTCCTTTGATGCTCGTCGTACACACATTCTTCCGTTGTGGTATCTGCTCCCAGTGACACCGAGAGCGATTTGTCACAAGATTGCTATGATCACAAGCGATAACAACAATTCATCAGACTTTGGAAACACATGGTGGTATATCTCATCAACAGCAACGCGAGTGGTGGACTCGCGTCCGGTGTTCAATGGATCATCGGAGACCAAATCAGCTAGGGAGCATGACGAGACAAGCAGATAGTTTAGCATGAGTACAGGACAATCCAGCTTTGTCGCTGTAGTAACTCTGATTACATCTACTTCTCGACAAGATAGAGTAGGACGGCCTTGGCACACACCTGTATCTTCCAACTCGAATTGGAAGTCCCTATGCATTATAGTGTGGGGTTGCTCTCATAAAAAAGGCTGAAAACTACCCTGTTTCCCTGCAGCTTCTTACTTCTACGCACAGATGAAAAACTTTTCTCCAGATGTAATGTAAGCCAAGCAAAAAAACTTTGGTTTCTCATCTCTCTCTACCTATCGAAACCAGAGCTCAAGCTCGGGCCGGAGAGCGTGGCCACGTCGCCAGCTTTTCTCGGCCGTCGGATCGGCCGTGCGGACGGCCCAGATCTGGTAAGGCTTGAAAATTTTTCAAAAAAGCCCTCAAACTTTCCAGAAATCAACCCGTAGTCCAAATCCTCCTCTCAGTTCCAGAGGTTTGCCGAAGCTCACGAGATAGCAACAGAACAGATCGACGGGGCTCGCGATTTCCTGCCGTCGTGGTGCTCGCCGGCGACGAGGAAGCAGAGGGGGAGCATCACCACGCCCCCGCGCACCCGTGGAACGTCGCGGCCCGGCGCGAGACGGTGCGGGGCTTCCTGCCCACGAGCAGCAGGCGGCGTCGGCCTGGCTCGACCGGCCTCGGCGGCCAGAGACCAGCGCGGCGCGGTCGGCGTGGAAAGGGAGAGGCGCGACGAAGAGAAAGGAACAGGGTGTTAAGGTGGTTGCAGCCTACCACCACTGCAGCCGACGCGTTCACGAGCACCACCCGAGCGCCCTTGCGTCCGCCTCCTCTTCCCTTGCCGGTGAAATCGAGCGCCTTGCCCGCGGCCAAGCTCGCCGTGCCACGCTCTGCTCCACGCGCGTGGTAGCCGCGACGTCGCGCGCGGCATGGTCACGCCGAGCTGCAGCCGCGACGACGGATCCCTGCTCTGCTTTCTCCCGCCTTCGCGCCGTGCGCCATGCCGCAGCGAGCCAGACAGGACGCATCAGGGTCGCGAGCAACGCCACAGCGGCGCCTGAGCCAAGTGCCGCTGGGAGCTGTCCTCCTCGCCGTGACACCCACCGGGACCATACGCCGCCCATCGCCGGCGACTCCCCAGCCACCATGCCGTTCTCCCATCTTCCTCCATCCCCTTTCTCCCCTCCTCTATTTCTCTCTTTCTTCTCGGCCACGAACGGTGAAAAGGATGCGGACGGGGCTTCCAACAGGTTCCAGGCCACCATGGGCCACATCCCTCCCATATCTCTCTTTTCCCTGCATAGACTTGGTGCACATGGAATATAGAGAGGAAAGGGTCAGTCCACCAGATCGGCTCACAAGAGTATGAGCACAACGCCGAACAGCAGCGCCAGCAATCTCCACCCACGCGTCAGCCCGGAATTAAATTCTACGGTGCACGGTAGTATAAACAGGAGGCCGGAAAACCCATTTCCTTTCAGCAGAAAAATTCCCAAAAAAAAAAAAAATAAATAGGTACACCCACAATCTATTCATGTATTTACATTTCATTTTCATCATCTCAGATTCCAGAATTAATTTCCCAAATTATATTCTAATTCATAATCCCTCATCTTGACTAATATAATTATTTCGAAACAAACGTACTCTTCAAGTTAACTCGAAACATACTGCGTTCGGTTTTACTTGCCAGGTCGATGCAAATGTAATGGATCCACTATCTATACACTATTCTCACAACCTTAGCTCAAAATAATAATATTTTGACCTAATATTTCATGTGCAACTATATACTTACTACATCTTTATCTCTCTACATACTGGCAATGTCACATCTTAGGTATGCATAATATATATACTCCCTCCGTTTCCACAATATCTTTTACATTTTTGACTCATATAAAGCCGTTTTATTTGCCGTCTTATTCAAATTTTTTATATGATTAAACAATATCTTTAGTGATGTAATAAGTCATAACAAAAGTGGTAATATTTATTAAAAAAGTTGAATAAGACGAGAGGTCAAAACACAGTTTATATGAGTCAAAAAAATTGCAATTATTGTGGAACGGAGGGAGTACATATATTATGCATACCTAAGATGTGACACAGTATGTAGAGAGATAAAGATGCAGACTCCTCTGACAATCCAGCGTTATCACTGCCGGTTATGCTGCTGCTTCTGTTCGGATAGGGAAAGTTTCAAATCGCCATCGCAATATATTTTCGGTTCGTAACACGTTCGCCTCCCCAGTACTGTTTCTTCAATGCTCACAATACTGTTTGTATATTTCGTAACTACGCACTGGACTAAATAATTAAACCTAAAAAAACAAAAAGTGCGCTAAATTTGGTTGAAATTTAGACAACTATACCTACACGGCACAAGCAGCAAATCACATGTTACATACTTTAGATTCTGTAAGTAAATACATTCAGCAAAAGAGTACAATATTTTTGATACAAATAAGCACTACCAGATTAACCAAACCATACATTACTACGGTACGCATTTGAAAAAAAAAATCCTGAAAACATATTTAAAACATAAATTAGTTAACTCCTCGAAATATGAGAAATATAATTATTATCAAACAAACGTGCTATTCAAGTTAGCTAAAAACCTAATCACCTATCAACACCATACATTTGTAAGCAAAACACATAAAAAATAGTTAATATTCGAGTTAGTTGACAAACTAATCGGCTACCAAATGAAAATATACAATGTGTCCCTACTTACAAAATCAATGTATAACGTCTCAAATTTTCCCGAAGGTAATTTTAAAAGCCCAAGTAAAAGTATTCCCTCAAAACGGATACAACATATATATACATATAATCCACTAAAAAAATGGGCCCATAAAGGGGTGGGTATATCTTCTAATAAAACTTTTTCATGGCCACTTTGGCCACGCTAAAGGTTCGGCGCGGCAAAGCCGCCCTGTTTCTAGTGTGTGTCTTATGCTCGATCGTAAGAATTCAAAATTCATTGAGTTTCAGGCGACGGCCGCCAAGCAAGTCTGAAGCGTCTTGTCGACTGGAGATGGCTTTTTCATTGTAGTGGAGCTGTGAGATTCTAGCCCATAAAGTCAGAACACTTGCTCGGTCAATAGCCTTGTCGTTAGCATTTGTATGAGGCTAGAGAGTGACATATTCTAATCGCCATTTCGTGGGTCGCCCTGCTCAAGAACAGTTGACAGATCCAGCTGCACCTTTTTTTTTTAGCAAAAGATCCAGCTGCACCTGATGTGTCATGGTCTTGGCCTAGTACCATGCTCTTTAGGCCCACCAAAGGTGCGGCCCGACATGTACAACCCCAGAAGGCCCAATAAATGTTGGGCCAGAAGAACTGTATGCCCACTCCATTCCAATCTGGCAATTCGTGCTTTGTTGCTGCAATGTAAACAGGCCCCAAATCTGAAGTAGTCTGAACTCTGAACCCCTCCTGGATATTCTCCAACTGGTGAGGTCTGACGAACGAGAACGACTGCCAGATATTCTCCAACTGCTCAAAGCTGAGAGTATGAAAAGACACGAGCAGTTGCTTGATCCTTTGGCTAACCTCCGCAGTAAGAGGATATGTGCAGCTCTAGTTGAAAAGTCCTTTGCACAAAAAGAAAGTACAGAATAGTCACTCTTCGTCCACAGATAGGGCTCAAGCTGAATCAGATAGGGCTCAAGCTAAATCAGGTGACCTAACAGCATTTCTAATTGGTTGTTGAAGAATTGCTTTTGTTCAACATTCCTTTCCCGGTTAACTAGAAGACAATTAGATGTTGTTCGTATTGTCTGATTGGCAAGTTGCTGATTCAGACCGTCAGAATTACTCTCGTTCCGATTGCTTTTGGTTGCAGTTGTAAGAAATGACGTCCTTCACACAGAAAATGTTACGCGGACACCGGGCTTGACTTCTTGAGCAGCCTACGACCCTTCTCCGTTATGTCCACCTCTGGCTTCGTCATCATCCTTCCGTTTCGCCTTGAAAAGTCGCAGACATTGGGAATTCATTCATTCAGGAAATGTCGTCTGTGCACAAATCAAGTACGGTTCAGCTGAATCAGGCAGCCGGATTTGCTTCTACTGCGTTTCTTTTGGGAGGTCCAAGGACTGCTTTTGTTGAGCGTGGCATACCCCCCTTGCACCACCGAAATATCTGCTTTCATTCTCACACGCATATCTTTCTTCAATTGTTTGCTCTGTCAAGTGGTGCAAAAAACGATACATGCATATGATCCTGATGGACAAGTTGTTGATTCAGACTTTCAGAATTCAGAGGCGTGTGGTTCCCTTCAGTTTACAAACTCTTTGTTCCTTTGGCTTTTGGTTACGCTTAAAAGAAAGAAATGTTACCCGGAGCCTCGCCACGACTCTTCTCCGTTCTTGAACCAATCGAGCAGATCACCGGAAACCAATGAAGCAGAAGCTTCTCTGGCCGGTGACGGTGAGCAATGTTGAAAAGCAAAACGCAGTTTTTTTCAATCCTGAATCCGTCACTTCACGACGATCACAGCCGTGGTACGACAGCAACTCGCAACAGACACAAGGCCACACACATCCTCTCCTCTCGAGTTCTTGACCAAAGGGAACTCACCAAACCACGCGCACAGAGCTGCGACGTCACGACTCGAGCCGAGAGCTCTGTCCACGCTGGACACCTGGACCTGGCTCCGCGTACCTGCGCCGGCCGGCTGACCACGCTGCCCGCCGTGACCTATCGGTAGCGAGCCTTAAAGCTTACGTGACAGCTCGGTTCGCTGCGTGTTCTCTGCGCGCGGCAAACTTCCTCTGGTTTCTGATGATGGGTGTATCACAAGCTGCCGCCGTCGTGGTGGTCGTGGCGTTCGCCGTCGCGGTCGCGTTGCAGTTGCCGGCGTCGGCCTTCCCGTCCGGCTTGCCGCCTGGGCCGCCATCGTTCCCGAACCCGTGGGCGGCGTTCCAGAACCTCTCTGGCTGTCACATGGGGGAGGAGCGGCAGGGCCTGGCGAGTATCAAGGACTACCTCAGCCACTTCGGCTACCTCCCGCCACCGCCGCCGTCGTCCCCGTTCAGCGACGCGTTCGACCAGGACCTGGAGGCCGCCATCGCGACGTACCAGCGCAACTTCGGGCTCAACGCCACCGGCACGCTGGACCCGTCCACCGTCTCGCAGATGGTCGCGCCTCGCTGCGGCGTGGCCGACGTCATCAACGGCACGTCCACCATGGCGAGGAGCTCCTCCGCCCACGGCAGGCACCTGTACGCCTACTTCCCCGGCGGGCCGATGTGGCCGCCGTTCCGGCGGGACCTCAGGTACGCGATCACCGCGACGACGGAGACGACCATCGACCGGTCCACGCTGAGCGCCGTGTTCGCGCGCGCCTTCTCCCGGTGGGCCGCCGCCACCAACCTGCGGTTCACGGAGACCGAGTCCGAGTCCGACGCCGACATCACCATCGGCTTCTACAAGGGATCGCACGGCGACGGCGAGCCGTTCGACGGGCCCCTGGGCACGCTCGCGCACGCCTTCTCGCCCACGGACGGCCGGTTCCACCTCGACGCCGCGGAGGCGTGGGTGGCCGGCAGCGACGTGTCGCGCTCGTCGACGCCCGGGGCGGTGGACCTCGAGTCCGTGGCGGTGCACGAGATCGGACACCTCCTGGGGCTCGGCCACTCCTCGGTGCCCGACGCCATCATGTACCCGACCATCCGGACGGGGACGAGGAAGGTGGAGCTGGAGGACGACGACGTGCAGGGGATACAGAGCCTGTACGGGAGCAACCCCAACTTCACGCCGACGTCGCCGGCGACGAGCAGCCGCGAGATGGACAGCAACGCCGGCACGGGACTCCGACCGGATAGAGTCTTCGTCGGTGTGGTTGCGGCAGTTGGCCTGCTCCTAGTCATAGTGCCGTAGACGACCGCTAGTGCTTGTCAGTTTTGCCACGTCCTTGGTTACATCATTTTCTTGCTCGATTAGTTGATTCTTGGCTACATTCTTGGGTACATACTACGATTACTAATACAGTATAATATAATACAATAGTACTTTAGATCACACAAGGATATTACAGGCAAGTTTGGAGCCGTTATGAGTTTTTTTTTTCCAAACACACATTTTAAATTCAGATGTTTTTGTTTTCCGCTCACAAAGAGATGAGTTGGGTCATATCTCACCTTCATCTCCCATACGTGGGGCTCAGTACATATAAAACACTCCTTGCCATTCATGAAGTTATTGATGAAGATGTCTTGCCCAACATTCTTTTCCAAAACAGCTTAGAGCACCTCCAAAAGTTTCTAATAATTCCTCCTATTCTTTTTTTTTTTTTTTTGTCAAAAATAGAAAAACTCTATCTCCAAGCATCCCCAATACCACCTCCCAATCTTTCAACAATTGAAAAAAATCATCATCTAACAAGCACAAAGATTGTTTTATCTACCACGCGTGTATCAGGGCTCAATCTAAGGGTGAAAAAGACTGAAAAATTTTTGTAAATGGTGCTCCCACCTAGAGTTCAAATCAAAAATTTGAATTTACATTATCCCAAATTTATTCCGAGAATTTTAAAAATCATATGCGTTAAGTGATGTTGGAGATGGCGTCCCCATGGCCACTGTTCCCGTGACTAGGCGTTTGTAGTGACTTCGTGAATTTCAAGATTTGCGGCTCCCAGTCCTTCGAAGGTGCTCTCCTTCATACGGGTAAAAAGCGTTTAGGCGTCCTGTCAAGGAAGTGTTCATAGGGGTGAGTGTGCGTGCGTGTTGAGCCCCATGCTCTGCGTTCCAAGAAACCTTCAGGGACTGTAATCTAAAAAAAAGATTATTTTGTCTACCACACGTGTATCAATCTCCCAATCTAAGGGTGAAAGAGACTGAAAAACCTTATTAAGGGTAGGAAATCGTTTTGATGCAAATGTATAAGAGAAAAAAATATAAAAAAAGTAGTAATTTAGAAATAGTATAGGATTCCTCTACGTAAAATTATCTTCTATGTTTTAGGAGTGAATTGTTTGAAAGTTTTGGAGATGGTTTAATTATTTTTCCTCCCAATACTTTTTAAAAGTTGAGAAGCACATGTTTTTTTTTCTAGAAAATATTGCATAAAGAGACGTGAGAATGTCTTTTACAACTATTGTACTCCCCATAGCGAGGTGTTGAGAAGCACATTAGGCGAAAAACAAAAGCGAAGGCACCGTGATTTTAACGATGAAGCTTAGAGTGGTGCGCTAAACTAGAAAACAAATGGATAACGAAAATCAGCGGGGGAGACTAGCTAGCTAGATGAGAGCGTGTAGAAGAACGGCGACTCCTCAGAAGCCCGCTTCGACCCAAGCCTCGGCCTCGTCGCGAACAATGTTGAAGAAAACCGCCAGTGTGGCCCTAGCGTTGTCGCCGTCGAAGGTGCGTCTGTCTCTCCTTCCAAAGGGACCAAGAGACTAGAAGCACGAAGGAGTTGAAGGCACGCTGTAGTCCCGAGGTGCGAGCGTTCGCACCCTCAACCACCAATCCACGGGCCTAGAAGAAGCACATGTTTTTAAAAATAAAATATTAAATACTATAAGAAAATTCTTTATGAAGCTATTTTTCGAACAACACCTCTGGTTTGTGCTAAACGAGCCCGCATGTCGTGGACACTTAGAGCGGCATTCTTCCCCGGTACAACGAGGTGTTCGTATGGCGGCGGCGGCACCTGCCCTGTTTTGGTCCAAGAGTCGTCAGAAGCTTCTATCCTCGGTCAGATCATCCGTATCCCATTTCGTTCATGAACGGATTAGTTAGAGTCAATGTCTTGTATAACAATTCACAAACACGCTATTCGCTATGGAGTAGTTATAAGCACTGACGAAATAGGAAGCCGCCGTATAGGTATTCTATTCGCACGGATCAGAAAAAATCATCGCTGTGCATTATCTCCACGTAAGCTCCGACGTAATTTGTCGTGGGACTACTCACGCGTTGCTTTGACGATGCTTGATTCACACCAACTAGGCTGCTAAAAGTACTCCCTGCGTCCTTTTTATCTCTGGTCAGACCTTGCGGAAAAATTAATAATAATAATAATTAATATTTTCTATAAAATTTGACCAGTATAAATCCGAGAGATAAAATGGGGACGCAGAAGGACCTTACTTCCTTTTTTCGTTAAATATTTATCTTTATTGGCTCGCATGCCATATTGGTTAGATTTGTAGACCATATTAGTAACATTTATATTTTCAAATAAATATATTATCAAAATAGATTCAATGGTTCACCTACTAATATTAAATTATTAATTTATCATGAATATCAATATTCATATGTAATTTTAGTCAAAATTATTTTTCAGAAAGCAAGAACGACGGTTAATAAAGGATGGAGGGAGCATCTGATTACTCAAACCTCACAGAAAGCAGAAGAATCAAGCAAGCCACTATTTAACAGGTCAAATCAGACTTGGCTGACAATAATCAGATGTACATTACTCAAACCTCACAGAAGGCGACCTGTTCCGGCATGCAACTTCTTATCTTCTGGAAACCATTCTGATTCAGGCACAACACAATCCCGCCGGTCGCCATTCTGCACTCCGACCGCGTCTGAGCAAGGCAGCTGCCGACATGTGGACCAATCCTGGCATCGACCCCACCAGTCGGTTTCACCAGGGCCAGAAGCCAGGATCCAGAAGCTGGCTGGTCAAAACTGGCGCGCAGCTGCCCCCGAGCACGAACGGACCAACCAACCAACGCGTTCCGGACATATCCGGGCACGCGACACCCTCCTGCGTGCGTCCATTTTCAATTCCACAGGCGTGGCGCGCATGGGCGGCGACGCTTCTGCTGGTGATCTGGTCATTGATGCGTTCGTCGGCACGAGCAAGCGCCGTGTGCTCGCTCCTTCCTATAAAAGCCACATTCTCTTGGCATCCCGGGCTCCCTTGCCGCAAACGCAAGAAAGCAGCAGCCAGCAGAGCAGCACACGGTTCTTTTCCTTGCATCGATCTCTTCCTAGAGGGAATCGTCGTCGTCGTCGTCTTTGCCTCGGTCGGGACCATGCAGCGCAGCAACTCGTTCGGCACGTCGTGGGCGGACCAGTGGGACTACGGCGGCGACCCGAGCCCGCGCGCGCGCGGCCGGCAGGACGGCGGCAGCGGCGGCAAGAAGCAGGGCGGGGTGGAGAAGACCAAGGCGGCCGCGGCGACGGGGCTGAGGAAGGTGAAGGAGGGAACGGCCAGCGGGTTCCAGTGGATCAAGGACAAGTGCCAGAAGAAGGGCGGCAACGGCAAGAAGCAGGGCGCCCATGAGGGCTCCGGGATCGCCGGATACTAGTTAGCTCTGTTTCGATTCCAAGCGTATTTTGGAGGGACATGATAGGCGATTTCTGTTCCTTTGTTCGTTGGGCCCGTCCTTGTGTGTCGTCGTCCATGTGTATATTGTTGCTCTTTTTTTGTAGATTAATTATTGGATTTCAGCTATTGATGATTGATTTATTGTTTTCAAATCTCGTGCTTTATTTTGCCGCACAAGTTTCTTTGACACCAAGGTGACCCTGGTGGATTCAGTTGTCGCAAACTGGAAAGCATGAGTACAGATTGCACAACAATAGAGAGATAAGATAAGATCAGAGTGAATGATTGCGAAGATAGGCATGGTGTTAAATTGAGTACTTGCACAGACACGTGAGAAATTATTTATTGGATGCTAAAATAAAGTTTCAAACTGGCGATGACAGCGGTTGGTACTTGGTAGGTACTGTACATTGTTAGCCGTTTGCACCCATGCCGGCAACTAGCGCCTATCTCCCAGGTGCCTCTGGTTCATTGTAGTACTTGCACAGATACGTGAAGAACACAAAGCTGATGGTGCCGATAAAAGCCAGGAACCAGTAGTACTTGTCCAGGTGTTCTTGCCGTGGATCATCAGAAAACCAGCCGTGTCCCTGTCCCGTCCACGCTGTCATCGTCTCGAGGACGTCGATCAGAAAGGCACCGAGGAAGTTCCCGAAGCCAAAGACGCTGAGGTAGAGCGCGATGCCGATGGTCCTCATGGAGTTGGGGACCTGCGTGTAGAAGAACTCCTGCATTCCGACCACCGTGAACACATCAGCTACTCCCAGTAGAATGTACTGTGGGAGCAGCCAGAATATGCTCAGCTGATGAGTGGCGCCGTCTCCTTCGCTGACGAAACGGAGCCGCTTCGATTCGACAATGGAGGCGGTGACCATGGCCGCGACTGAGAGGACCATGCCGATTCCGATTCGCTGGAGCACGGTAATCCCCTTCTCCTCCCGGGTGAACACGCGCATCAGAGGGACGAATATCTTGTCGTACAGTGGCATGAGCAGTATTACCGACATTGTCGTCGAGCTCTGGAGCATTGCTGGAGGAATCACGAAGGTGCTGCCGACCTTGTGGTTCATCAGTATCCCTTGCTCGGTGAAGAAGGTCATTGGCTGCTGGAAAATGACGGCGAAGATCAGCAGCGTTGTCCAGATCGGCAGAAGCCTCAGGATGGCCTTGGTGACACTGACATCAGGTGCAGTGTCATGGCCATCTTCTGCCTCTCTCTGATCAGTGAACTCATCTTTAAGCGCCTTCTCTTCTAATCTGTATTTCAACATATTAACATGTATACTACAGAAGAAATCGAGGTACGGAATACTATTGTAAAATCTTACTCTAGCTCCGAAATGTCACGATCATCATCTCTAGTCCGTAAACGGACCTTCCGAGTAATGAGGCATGTAACAATTTCTTTCAGTACTCTGAAAATGCTATCTGAAGGCTTGTTGCCAGTACTCTGTTCGTTGCACGTATACAGAGGAGTTCCGCAACAGAATGCGACAACAGATAAGATCATGACACCGCAAGGAAGGGCAAATCCGAGACCCCAACCAAACATGTCTTGGATGTATGACATGATGGAGTTCCCCAAGAGGCTACCACTGCATATACCAAAATACCACCACTGGAAGAACAGGCTCTTCACCTGGTTCTTTTGTTCAGCTGGCAGAGATTCCATGTCATCTCCAATCAGTAGTTGGTCAGCTCCAAATGCTTGCAACGAAGGGTTGTATCCACCCTGCCCAACAGAGATCAAGTACAGTGGGAAAAACAGCAAAGAAGATGGCATCCATGTGTGAAGCACTGCCCATGAAGTTAAACCTACTAGGCCCTGATCAAGAAACAAGAAAAGGATATAGAAAGGTTAGGTGAACTGCAATTCTCACCGCCCCCCCACCCCAAAAAAAAAAAAAAAAAAAACTGTTATAGTGCTTATAAGGGAGTGCTTATAGTGGTGGCCATCCTGAAACAGAGAAACGAAAAACTTACCACTATGTAAACCAACGATGAAACAGTTATGGTAGAATAACGATCCCAGAAAGAATCAGCAAGAATGGCACTAGCCAGTGGAAGCATGGAAGTGACTCCATTCCATGTGCTGACAGTCTTCGCAGCAGAGGATGTGCTCATCTTGACAACATCAGTGAGGAAAGTCACAATATTTGAGGCTACCCCCTTGTAAACAAATCTCTCCACACCAGCCACCACTGCAACATAAAATGTAGTGAACTTATAATGATGCGCAAATCGTACGTATGTTGCACAGGAAAAACAGTAGTACAATGACATCGAGCTCAGTTACCTATAATAAGAACACATGGCTTACTCAGCGCTGCCGACTTCACTTCTGAATCCATGAGAAACAGTGAACACCGAGAAACCTTACTCAGCTCCTTCAAAAGTTTACATATATGTGGGATATTCTGAACAAAGAGAGATGAGACCTAATATTCTTGCCCTATCTTTTTATTAGTGGTAACTCCACACTGGGGAGGAAAGCGTGCGGACTACTAGTGCAACCTCCACAAATCAACAGATTTATTTTAAGATTTATGACTTATGAGTATGGAAGTCCAGGAACTAGTGCCGTCAGAGGAAAACGAATCCAGGAATAATATGGAGGGCATTTTGCCGTGTTTGGATCACATAAAATAAGCTGCTAACTCCTAAAAAAGCTCCACCTGATCCAAAACGTCCAGCATATAGTCTTGTTTATAGCCCATTTTAAACTATTCAACCACCCCGGTTATAAAAAGCACCTGATGTAATATGTGGAAGGTGCAACTTTTATTCATATAAGAATGCTTGATCAGCTTGAAAGTTTTAAACCTAAACAGCATCTTATCACCCTAAGCCATTAACTGCAAGCAATATTAATTTTACAATGCAGTAGTGCGCAATCATTTAAGCACTTTATGAGACAAAAAGATTAGCAAACTAGACAACATCTGCACACTGACTAAACGTCCTGGAGGTACTTTCTGATGTGGAGTTCACCAAATCCCATTTTCCTGTGTGAGCATTAAGATTGCCTTTGCCGTGAACTGCTGAAAGCTAATAACATTTATATCTGCACTGATTACACTATTTTTTGTTATCCTTTACACATGACACATCGGATTTCCAACAGAATCGCTGCATACTCATACCCAACTTGCTACACTATTCCAAGGTGACAACAGGAATACTTTTGAAAAGCCAAAACTTTTGTTCAGAGTGAGATGACATGCAGTATATAGTACGACAGATCATTGAAGCACAAAAGCAAATCTTAAAGCCAAAACTTTTGTTCAGAGTGAGATGACATGCAGTATATAGTACGACAGATCATTGAAGCACAAAAGCAAATCTTATTCATTCTACAGGAATAACTTGTCTAGTGCTGACGGTCACATTATTGGAGGTGAAAATTGGACAAGACGATGCAAACACTGAACTCTTATTACAAACTACCAAGGCCTATATATAAGTGTAGTAACAAGCCATGACTGCATACACAGTCAAGAGAACACAAACACTTATTTCTGATGGTACCTCCCCTCCTCCACCCTCCTTTTGAACTTCTCCTTCTCGTCATCCGACTCCCCGACCACCGCTTCCTTTGTCTCATGCACCGTTTCCTTTGCGCTCTCGGTAACATCGTCAGTCTTCTCCTTTGCCACCCTCAGGAACTCCTCGGCTGTTGATCTTGCCTTTTCCCCGATTTCACCTAGTGTGGTGTCGTCATGTTTCTCGGCCGAATAATACTGTCAATTTCACAGGAAAACAGAAGATTGTGAACACAGATTAGGAGTACCAAAATCATTCGTTCAATTAATTAAAAAAATCATTGGTTCAATCATTTTAATTCGAATGAACTGTTGTCTAAAACATTGTACATCACGATTCATGCCTTGTGCTTGCTTAGCAATTATGCCTTCTTCGAAAAAACATGGATCACTTATTTAGCGAAAACATTTCATTTGGAGAACTTGGTCCTAAAAAAAATGACCTTGGTATATTATGCAATAAAAGTTACCCTACTACTACTCCTTGTGAACACATCTAGGGTTTATAATGGCGGCCACAGTAAATTAGAGTCGAATAGAAGCAATAATTCACAGAATTGGGAATTAGCGGCAGTAAACTAACAGGATTGGTGAACTCACTCTGTAGCCGGGAAGAACATTGTTGCAAAGTGCAGGCAGGGCAGGGGATCTGGCCACCAAACCCGGGGAAGGGCAACCGAACTGGCGATGAGCAAGAAGCCTCTTCATCTCGATCCCCTACGAAGTTCCAATGCTCAAGCTAGTTCCAATGCGATAGGGACGGCCGTTTGTTCAGATCGGGAGCCGCCGTCTGCCTTTATATAATTATGAAGTCGTGACGCGTAAAGGCAGGAGCAGGTCGATCCCCTCCCTCGACGTGGCGCCGGATCGCCTGGCCACGTAGCCGAGCACGCATGCGAGGCCCCTCCAGGCGGCCGCCTATTGTGATTCGTGTGCCTACCGCCTGGGGGGAGGTGTAGTAGGGCTATGATTTGTTTTTGCGTGGCGCCGCCATTATTTTACCTTGTGCGAGCGACGAGAAGAACGCCAAGAGGTGGCGGAGACGTGGAGTCTGGAACTGGGCACGTGCCCGGCGCCGGCGTCAGATGGGCTCGCAGATTTACGGTCACTGCCGGGCCGAGGCTCCTTCTCGCGGCCTGGGTTATGTTTACGTCTTACCTGGGCTCAAGAAGTCATTCTGGCCCATTTTCAGTATAAAGTCCGATCACATCCATCCACCTATAAAACTAGCAGGACCCCGCGCGTTGCGGCGGGCGCATAACACATGAAGTTTTGTAAAGAAAAGAAAGTTGAAAAAAAAAAAGTCGTATTGCAGAATTGACAATGGGCCGAACTTGGTTTCAGTAATAGCATTTTGATTTGTAAAGTAAATATATAAAAACAAGAGTGAGCATTAACTGCTCCCGATAAGAGATTGAAAAGAACGTAGTGTAAATATCTTTTTTTTTTCTGGGAAGCTCGGGAAATTTTGGTACTAAAAATAGGAAATTATAGTAAAATGTAGGAATTATTTTGGCTATAAATATAAAAACGTGCATAGAGAGCGGTGAGTGCGGAGCTGAAGCCCGGAGGCACGGGGGGAGGAGATGGCAGCGGGCGCTGTTGCCTCAGGCTGGTGCGCGCGTGGGGTCTTTTTATTTGTCACTCCGCGTTTTTGGTGTGGAGGTGGTGGGCGGAGTCTGGGGGGCGTTGATGTGCAATCCAATGGTCACGAAATCGAGGAGACGTGGCCGGCTGTGCGTTCGAAAAATGGTGTTAGAAAATAAGGTAATGGATAGATTTGGTCTTGCTAAAAAAAATATAAAATTTGGCCCTTTTTAAATATATTAATAACTTACTAGGCTTTATAAAGCCGGTTATTTATTGTGTTTGTTTGGTTGGCTTCACTTTAGTCCATATATGAGTTCAAGTAGAGATGGAGAGAGATGGAAAAAAAAAACTATACAGGCCAGTGGGGTGCTGGATCTAATCCACGGGGTCGATGGTCTAAACGTCGATGCAGATCTCGCCGAGGAGGAGGCCAATCCTGTTGGGAGCAGTGACGCTAGTGACAGGGAGAGTCCGTGCATAAGAGGATATCCTCAACGACAACGTTCGTGATGGCAATGGTGGCGATTGCCCTATGGGCGATAGATGATGCTTTAGAATCTAGCGAGGCGAAACATCTTGTCGGTTTGCGTCTGATTGGCCTACTCTAATAGGAGGATGAAGGTGAGCTAACCGATGACACTTGGTGTCACCTCACTGATTTATCGGTGGAGTTTCTACCAACAATTTCGTATTAGGGGCGGTAGCTTGACGACTTCTTTTTTGAGTGCAAATTGACAGTTATTTTGTCTATTCATTAAGAAGGAAACGAAGTATATTTAAACAGGAATTTGTAAAAACTGAAACAAAGACAATGACCAAAAGCTATACAACTAGCAGAAACAAAGAAAGAAATTACAGCTCCTCCTCCATTGCTAGATGGAACTGCTGAACATCATTTTTGATGATGTCCAGGAGGTCCTTGTTGTGAGCACGTCTTGTTGTCAAAAACTCTGCAGCATCTTTCTTTCCATATATTGACTTGACGACTTCCACTTATCGAATCTAGCCGTTTTAGGAGGATGTCATGAAGCAGGATAAGCCGATGTCGTTTTTTTTTCTCTCCTTTTTTTGGGTTATGGGTTCTTCTTTTTGTTGAGTTATAGAGATACAAAGTTACTGGATCATCATTTTTCCTAGGGCCCATATTGTTGTTCACAATTTTTAGACAATGTTTGTTTTTTCTATTTGAGTTTAGCAACAGTTGTTTAGACCACTGTACGTGTGAGAGAGGGTGAGATACGATAGTATAAGTTCAAGGAAAAATAATTAATAATAAGAGTAGTGGAAGAGGGTTGTTGGAGAGTGCGAGTCTCCTACTGTGGCATACTCACTCCATCCTAAATTATAAGTCGTTTTACTTTTTTGGCTCAAGTTTGACCATTCGTCTTATTAAAAAAATTTACGTAAATATTGTCAAATTCAAGTCATTATTTAAGAACTTATATTAATAAAGAAAGTCACGACAAAAAAATGATATTTTGCATAAATTTTTGAATAAGACGAGCAAACTTGTTGTCAAAAAAGTCAACCAGTTATAATTTTGGACGAAGGGAGTACTAGCTAGACGGCCTTGGCAGCGCCCCGGACAGCCAGGCAAGTGCGGCCATCGTCAGTGCTGGCCAGGTGCTATTTCCGTGCCGGACCGGCCGGCCGGCCGGCCGGGCAACTTTTACCCGGAACTGAAGCACCACGTCGCCAACCAACCCATGACCCATCATGATGTCCCGATTGAACTCGACGACGGGAAAGGGCAAAACCAGCAACAACTCATGGGATGGGACGCCGGCCCACTCGGCCACTACGCAACGACAGCGAAAAGGCAGGAGGCCGTTTTGCCCTCTTGCGCTGGTTTATTTTGCCTCGATTCTTCCAGTGCTACGCCAATAGCAATTGTATGGGCACGGCTGTACTCGCTATCATTGCTGTGATTGGGTTCCATCTGTTATCTTGTTACAGGTGTGGCGAGCCTTTCTCATACTGGATTGGAGTGCAGAGCACTCCAGTGCTCCATGATCGAACTCCATGCATCGAACAGTAGTGTCTGTCAGACGCATGAGCCAATATAAGCAGATCAAAAGTTATGTGGTACAGCATTTGGAAAAACAAATGGCACTTTAAATGGCTAATTCGAATGAGTACGAGGTAAGGATGAACTATTGTTGAAAAACGGATGAACGGCCCGATCGCGAAAAAAATGATGAACTGTTGTTTGCAAACATTAATTAGTTGACCATAGGAGATTAGAATCCATAGTTCTGACTGTCCGGATCAGAAATAAAATGAGATAGTCAAGAGTCAAAGGAGGCGTGGCGTATTATACATTATATTATTCTAGATGATAGGGAAGCGCTTCAAAAATATATGTACTATACCTTGGAAGAACAACGATCAATCAAGAATATTATTCTAGATGATAGGGCAGCGCTTCAAAAATATATGTACTACCTTGGAATAACAATGATCAATCAAGAATATTTTTCTAGATGATAGTAAGGCAGCTTGAAAAAGATATGTACTAGTACTACCTTGGAATAACAATGATCAATCAAGAACGCTCGGACACACGCCTTTTTAAAGTATTTCCTGATCAATCATCAATACTTTAGTAGCAAAACCTGCTTAATGAAAATCGCGCCTACTAAAAAAAATGTAGTAGCAAAACGAACAGGTTACGTACTGTCATGCCATGATCTGTCAAATACGTAGCTATTATCTGGTCAATCAGTTGCAATGATGACAAATCTAAACTCGAGAAACCTGCCATTGATCCGACATATTTTCGCTCTTAGTTCTCTCTGTGAACGAGAAGTGGCCAGAGTTACTGACTTACTGGTTCCTCTTGGACAAGGGGAGAGCGGCAGTCATGGATCCAGTAGTTAGGTTTCTAAAGCCAGTCTGCTCTTGATGTCTCTAGCCATCAAGATTATACCTTTGTATTTGTTTTTTTTTCATCCTCTTAATGAAACACGGATGAATTGTTCGATCGTGAAAAAAGGTCTTGTGTATCGTACATGCATCACCATCTATCTATCGTCACAAAGGTAGTGGGATAGGTCGACAAGGAACAACATGACCCTAAACCATGCCAAGTTGGCTGTTAAGTCCACCCATAGAAAATTGTGCGACCATCTTGGCAGCGATAGAACTCTATTCAGAGGGGAAGAGCAGTTTGCATAACAGAAGATCAGATGATGCATGGTTCTGGTTCGCTAGCATTTATTCAACGGATTGGTCGCTTGTTAGCCACGGCAAATGCAGCGCCATAACGGATGCATATGCGTGCGCAACGTTGCTTCCTCTGTATAAAAAGCTAGGAGGAGCATGGCCTTCGCCCCCAGCAGCAACAGAGAGCTTGCCCTACCGCTATTCCAAGCACATATTCCCGGCCCGGCACCTCACCAACTAACCTTGTACTGCAATTCATCTTAAGACGGCACATACAGATATATAGATTAGGTCCATATAATTAGTACCTGGCTAGATGCTCATTTAGCTGCAGGCGTCATGATTGGGGCGAGCATTGTCAGTTATTATAAGTCTCTGATCATGGTGCTTCTCGTCTGCGTCAGCCTGGCCGCCTCGCCGGCGACGGCGTCCGCCGGCCGAGGAGAGGAGGTGCACCTGGTGCCCGCGCTGTACGTGTTCGGCGACTCGACCGTGGACGTGGGCAACAACCAGTACCTGCCGGGGAACTCGGCGCTGCAGCTCCCCTACGGCATCGACTTCCCGCACTCACGGCCCACCGGACGGTTCAGCAACGGCTACAACGTCGCCGACTTCGTCGGTCAGTGAATGCACGTTGATTTCAGCTCGATCGAACTTGGCTGCCTTGTTTTCTTTGTAACCATGCATGGAATTGATGAGAAAATTGCATACAAAAATTCGATCAGCGAAACTGTTGGGTTTCAAGAGGAGCCCGCCGGCTTACCTGTCCCTGACGCCAAGAACGAGCCGTCAGATTCTGAGAGGCCTCCGCGGCGTCAACTACGCGTCCGGAGGCTCCGGCATCCTCGATACCACGGTAACTAGTAGTAGTGCACCAGATTTGGTCCTGAGTCGTTGTTCTTGATCATTCGGTCGCTAATTTATCTTGATCATTTCTACGTACACGAATGTCGACGGACCAGGGGAACACCATCACGTTGACGAAGCAAATCGAGTACTTCGCGGCCACCAAGTCCAAGATGGTGGCGAACAGCGGCAGCGGCTCGTCGTCGTCGACAGTGGACGAGCTGCTGTCCAAGTCTCTCTTCCTCATCAGCGACGGCGGCAACGACATGTTCGCGTTCCTGCAGCGGAACGGGACGGCGAGCGAGGTGCCGTCCCTGTACGCGGACCTGCTGTCCAACTACACGCGGCACGTGGGGGCGCTCTACGGCCTCGGGGCGCGGCGGTTCGGGATCGTGGACGTGCCGCCGCTCGGGTGCGTGCCGTCGGTGCGGGCCACCTCCCCGGACGGCGAATCCACGTGCGTCGACGCCGCCAACGCGCTGGCGAGGGGCTTCAACGACGCGCTCAGGGCGGCGCTCGCCAACCTCACGGCCTCGGGCGCACTGCCGGGGGCGCGCTACTCCGTGGGGAGCTCCTACAGCGTGGTCTCCTACTTCACGGCGCACCCGGCGGCCGCCGGGTTCAGGGAGGTGGCCAGCGCGTGCTGCGGCGGCGGGGCGGCTCAACGCGCAGACCGGGTGCACCCCAACGCCACCTACTGCTCCGACCGCGGCGAGTACCTGTTCTGGGACGGGGTGCACGGCACGCAGGCCACGTCCAAGAAGGGTGCCCCTGGCCATCTTCTCTGCGCCGCTGCAGATGGGCTTCGCCGCGCCCATCAACTTCAAGCAGCTCGTGTCTTCTTGATGCTCGGAATCCAGAGCTTTCCACCGGCGACACAAATCGCTACAGCTTAGCACTACTACCTAAAGAGCTTTTGATTCTTTATTTACACAAGCAAATCAGTAGAGATTATTACAATATTACAAACTAATAAACCAGGAAATGTAGAGCCGTAGAGGGAGGGAGAAGCATATACAGACTGAGTTCAGCGAGGCAAATTTCTCGCCATGTACGCTCGTGAATAAACTAGCAAGTTGCAATATTTGGGCGCTTTGCCTGTGCTGAACTGCTGAATCAGCCATTTCCGTGCACTGCATTTGCCTTGGTCTCGTGAAGTTGATTTCAAACTGAAAAAAAATTCGGCTCATTAAGAATTACGGCCCAATAGTAACTACTATCCTCGAACTAAACAAAAGAAATTCGGCTCGGCCCAGAAAACCCAGCGCGTAGCGTCTAGGAACGTACACGTGTTCGCCACATGAACACGTAAGCTACTAATGCTTGGTTCTTTCGTGGGCGGGGAAAGCCCACTGCGAAACTCAGGCAGCTTCGAGCGACCCAAGTTTTCACGGTCTAGAAGCCCAGCACCACGTGACCACGAGCCGCCCTTCTCCGGCGGCGTCGCGGTGAGCCCGGCATGGCCATGCTCCTCCGCCGCCGACTCCCGCTGCCCCGCATCCTCCGGCTGCTGCACACTGAATCGGCGGCTTCGACCTCCTCGTCCTCCATACCTCCCCTCCTCTCCAGAAGCCACACGTCGCCGCCGTGGGGCCAGGATCACGCCGCCTGCGGTTCCCCAATGCCACGCCGGTCGAGTCGGTGCGGGGGCTTCGAAATCGTCCTCCACTGCCGCCTATCTCGCTTTTATCGGCGCCGCTGCCGCCGCCTCCGCGCTCACGTCGCTGCCAGTGGCCTACGCAGACAGCAATGAACAGGTTTTGTTCACTGCTTTATCTGTTGTTCCTATTTTATTTTTTATTTTTTATTCTGGGAGTGAGGTTTGCTTGGTTTGTGTTTGCAGGGCGCGGTCGACGCAGTAGCGAGTGCTGATCCCGCGGAGGGGAGGATTTGGCCCACAAGGAGAGGAAGAGGATATTGGAGCTTGTCCAGAGCCGAGGGATGCAGCGTGGGTCATACCCGAAGTTTGATGTTTCAGTGAAGGGCCAAAAGGTTGTTCTCTCTCCCAAAATTTTCTGGCAATATATGTTTATTAGCATTTAAAAAATAGTCCCAATTTTGCTCCTATTTTCGTGTACAATGTACACATTATATTGGTAGAAAGAAGAATTGTAGGAAGACTGGGCATCATTATGTGGCAAATGTAGAAACATGTGTGCTTATTTGAGTTAAGTGTGAGTAGGAAGCTTTCAAAATTATGCATGGTTATTATTTTTTATTAGAGCACAGCAGGGCAGTCCTCTAGAAATGACATCCAATCTGACTATCAGTAACATAGCAAGTTAGAAGCATAGCTTATCTTTTCTGCTATCATTATCTATAGCGGCCATGTTTAATCGCACTTGACGATAACGACTATATTTCTCTGATTTGGTTTATTTTTCAGGTGGTTGTTAAGTTCAACGTGCCATCTACTTGCAATGTGTCGCACCTTATCGTGGATCTTGTAACTCATATCGGACTTGAGGCAGAACAACTTAGTGGTGGCTCAGAGATTCTAGTGCGTGCTTGGGAAAGGTTAGGAACAAAGTTTGTTTCATCAGAAATGTACTATGCAATTACCTTTTTGCAAGCACAAATCACAAACAGAATAATTTATATGCTCTATGCATACTGGTTTTCATCTGTTTATATGAGCACATTGTTAGTTGGGTGACTTAAGAAGGTTCTATTAAATGATGCAATTCATTTTTGTTGATGAATTCGCCCATCCTTACAAATCATTATCCCTGCACTTTTCTCTTTCCTGTCTTGTGGATGTAAATGCTCTATGTATAGTCGTTTTCAGCTTCTGATAAACCACATCTCTAGGCCTTCTGTTAATATGAGTACATTGTTAATTGGGTGAATCAAGAAGGTTCTATTAAATGATGTGATTCATTTTTTTTTATGAATTCGCCTATCCATACAAATCCCTAATCGCTGCACTTTTCTCTTTCCTTCCCCTTGATAATGTTTGCTCATGCTAGTAGAGTACCACATCATTGCCAGTTGTTCTGAAAATTGCATTATAAGCTTCTTTAATAGAATCTTTTTCTCGCAAATGGCCTTTGTGATTTTGGTCCATTGCATAGATATAGGGTTTCTCAAGTCTTATAGATGTATCTGGTATACTAATATATTTTCTTTACTCAATTGCTTCTTTCCCAGTGCAGCTGCACGTCAAATCACACTGAACCCTCCCAAGAAGATTAGCACCGGTGATCACAATGAAGATGATCTCTGTGTTCTGATATTTGAGCCACTTATCGGATCGGATCATTCTGTTAGTTATTTTCGACCCTTCATTGCCAACTTTTGAAAGAAGTTTATTCTGTTATTTCTCTTTATATCATGATCTTTTTTTCAGGAAATTGAATTCATCAAGCGTGGGAGCTTTAGTTTGAAAGAACTTGAGGCTTTGATCAGTGCTTTAAAAATAGCTGGTGAAAAAAATGTTAAGGGGTCATCAGGGAAAAATACACCAAGAAAAGGAAATGGACAGAGATCTAAGCATGTACCCTCTTTGGAGAAAATTGTATCTGATTTAGAGGCTATGGGAGTTAGAGTCTATGGATTTGATGAAACATCAAGTGTGCCAATGGATGGCACTGTCATCTGGGAGAACCTTGCAGGATATGAACCTCAGAAAAGGCACGTGCCACCAGTTTGCTATCCCTTCCCTTTTTTTTACCAGTTCTGCATAATGTACCATGAATTAGGATAACTAATAAATTTACAATAGCCAAAAACAGCCACGGTTTGCAGGAAAAAAACAATCTAAAACATATTTTTGAGAACAGTAAAGTTTAGATATTATCCAATTAAATATGTATATACATCTGTGATCTGTGTTTAATCAAAAGGAACATTTTATGGACACATTTTCATTTTTTGCTGACTTTTAGAGATGAATCATCAAATTTATTGTTGTTATATTTTGGATTCCTGTGAGGGATTCCTATTAGTCTTATTACTTACTAGACAAATGATTTTGTGTACTTCATTCTGAAATCATTGTCTTTAAGCTTGAAAAGTGTTTCTTCTTTTAATATAGGGAAATAGAAGATACTATACTATTAGCTTTACAGAGTCCTGAAGTGTATGACGACATTGCTCGCGGTACACGCTGCAAATTTGAGACAAATAGACCTCGAGCTGTTCTTTTTGAGGGCCCACCTGGTGAGTTTCCTGAATCTGGGCTTGATTAATGCCTAAAAGCATGTTCTTGCAGTAATCTTGTTAACTGTGCTGAGAGCTGAAGTAGAAGATACTAAGATAGCTTCATTGAGTTCATTTCACAATAAATAAAGCTTACAGATTTTGTTGATAACCACTGAATATTTATACGAAGAAACCACAAGAGCACCTTGCAAGCAAAACCTGATGCTGGAAAACCCACATGTTCCGTTTTATGCACCACCAGCCTGATTGCTTGCGCTCAGGTTGCTGTGTTCACACACTTACCAGCTATCACTCATTATTTTAGGGACAGGCAAGACATCTTCAGCTCGAGTTATTGCCAAACAAGCAGTAAGTATTATATTTTTGTATCGTCCCAAAGTAATGTTTGGATAAGCATTTCTTGAATATGGTGAATGTTTTATCCAGTTAACCTTTGATTTCTTTTCTGCAAATTTATAATTGATGCCAATTATCTTTTTAGTAGAATTAATTTGTTATTTGCTCATTTCTTATATTAGGGAGTTCCACTACTATATGTGCCACTTGAAATTGTTATGTCAAAATATTATGGTGAAAGCGAGCGTCTATTGGGATCTGTTTTTTTCACTTGCAAATGATCTTCCTGAAGGAAGTATTATATTCCTAGATGAGGTATATATCGTAATCCCTGTAGCAGACACACTCAATCCATTGCAAAATGTACTGAACATACTTAGGTGTGTGTGTATGTCTTGCTGGGGCACGCGGTTATAGGTGGATTCTTTTGCTATTGCTCGAGACAGCGAAATGCATGAAGCTACACGGAGACTCTTGTCAGTAATTCTGCGACAGGTAGGGTCCTTGTTTATTTTCCTTGTGGGGAAAATAACCTTTGCTTATTAATACCTCCTGATTTGCATAGTCATTGGTTCAAAAAGAAACCAAAAATAAAATGAGTTGTCTTGGTGAAGAATAACCCTATAAAGTCACAGCGTTTGTCAGTTTCCTTCCTTCTGCAAGGCATTTTGTCCATTAACGACCAAATCCAATTGCGATGCCATTTTAGGGGCACCTTTTCCATCTATGGCACATCAGCAGCCATTAAAGTGTCTCTGTATCACGTTCCACTGCACAGGAGTATCACTGTTCTTTGCTAATGTGTTGCATATATATGACTATACTCATTCACTGGTGAATGTGATCTAATAAAATGCTGTGTTAAATTTGATACCCTGCAGTTTCCTGACAACTGAATATGGTCTACAATGATGGTTACTACTATCGGCATACATGCACTTAGTCTCTTAACATAATGCTTATTGTTGTTAGTTCGATACAGAACATCTTTCTATGATACTAAAAATATGTATGTTTTGTAGATCGATGGATTTGAGCAGGATAGACGGGTGGTAGTCATTGCTGCAACAAATAGAAAAGAGGACCTTGATCCGGCTCTCATCAGGTGCAGTTTCCTATTGGTGTGCCCTTTCGTTCCTTGCAAGCAGTCCCAAATAGTTTTGGAATGGCCAGCTGATTATTGTTCTCTTTCAAAAGCTATGTTGTTGTTTCTTCTTTTTCTATTTGTGTATTTCCTAAGAGGCATATATCTCAACACTTAAGCTGCTAGCAAACCAATATTTCAGCATTGAACTAAGCTGTATAACCTTGTGGCATTTCTAAAATTTGAGTTCTGACCAATTTGCTCATATTTCCCATACATATTATTCATGTAAAAAGGTACCTCTAACTTGTTTCTTTTTCTGGTGCACCATTTCAGCCGTTTTGATTCAATCATCTGTTTCGGCACCGGATCAGCAAACTTCGTGTGGAAATAGCTGCACAGTATGCCAAACATTTGACTAGATCAGAATTGGTTCAGTTTTCATTGGCGACTCAAGAGTAAGTCCTACAATTTGAACATAGGATTTAACATGTTTATGTTGCATTTGCAAGCCTATTCCATAAAATTAAATGGACACATAAAAGTCTTGGTGGTTAATTACAGTTTTCTAGATTTGTCTCTACCCATATTCTTGGTTAGCTCATTAGCTGGTGAGGACGCATGTATATAGTGTGGCGCCATATCTAGTGCAACCTGTGATTAGAGATGTCCAAAAAACGGTAGCTGCGTCTGGCATGGCTTGTGCTCAGCCAGCAGTGGCGGAGCTAGCATCAGAGAGCTGGGTATTCCGCGAACATAAATTTCATTGATCAAATGTGCAATAGTAATAAACAAATTACATGGTCGAGCAAAGTGGCATAGAGCCATTGTCTCTATTAATTAAGATAAAAAAAATACAAAACATCACAGGCTAAAAGCTACTAAAATGTAACTCTACGATGCCCTTTTTGAAATTCAGTAATGATATCATCATCTTTCACTTGACTGAAGAATTCTCTCTCAATAAATGTGACCAAGCAATTGTTCAAATATTCATCACCCATTCTGTTCCTTTGCTTATTCTTCACATAATTCATTGTGGAAAACACTCTTTCAACACTAGCAGTGGCTACGGGAAGAATTAGAACCAACTTCAGAAGCTTGTAGACAACATAATATTGCTCATGTCTTTTTGTGCTAACAAGCATGACTGAAAGGTCACACAGGTTCTTCAAATTTTTAAACCTTTCATCTCTACGGACATGAGAAATGTACATATTGAGTTGATAAGGAAGTTTTGCCAACTCATCAGTTGTGAAATCCTTAGGATAAAACTTTGTAGCAAGCCTAACCAACTTCTCTTGATCATAAGAAGCAAATAAATCAACTGGACTGAAAGCTGCCATGCAAGAAAGTAGTTCTGTGTTTACCTCATCAAATCTGTCATTCAGCTCTCGAAGTTGCCTATCAATGATACTCACAAACATATCAACATGGTACCGATGATAATTCATTGCGCCATTATAGAATCCTCTTTTAGGTCTCCCAACTGGATAATAAGGGCCATCCATGTCAACAACTTTGATCCTGTGCTTTGTACAGAAAGAAGTCACTCTTTTAAGAAAATCAGTCCAGCCACCATCTTCCCGCAAACATTGCAAATGAAATTTTGTAAGATCAACAAGCTCCATAGCATTGACAATGTCTTGATCTTTCTTTTGTAAAGCTCTGTTCAAGTCCTCAGTATAACCAAATATTTCTTGCATCAAGTGTGCCATGAATACAAACTCAAATGACCGAAATGATGTCAACATAGTCATAGCTGCTTGGGCCTCCGCTGAAGTATACTCTTGTCCAATCTTTGTCAGAACACGCCTTATTGCAGGATACATAGAGATAACATGAAGCACGGTTTTGTAGTGAGAGCCCCAACGAGTATCACATGGCCTCCCCAAACCCATTTCTTGATTCAAACCCCTCCCGGTTTCTACTTCCTCTAAGTCTAATGCATCAATTAGTTCCTCAGCTTGAGCTATTCTAAGCATTCTCATCTTTTTACATGAATTGCCAAGAACATTTAACAAGATATTAAGCTGTCCAAAAAACCAAGTGCAATCCCCACTCTCCTTGGCAACAGCAACTAGAGTTAATTGTAGCTGATGAGCAAAACAATGAACATAATAAGCATATGGACACTCATCCATAATTAATTTCTTCAGCCCATTAGCATTACCTTTCATATTGCTAGCTCCATCGTATCCTTGCCCACGAACCATTGCAAAGGTCAAATTGTACTTCATAAGCATATGCTCTATTGCAGCTTTAAGTGTCATAGCAGTAGTATCTTCAACATGGGCAATTCCAAGAAATCTGACAACAGCCCGTCCTTTCTTATCAACATAACGCAAGCAAACAGCTAGCTGCTCATTCTGGTACACATCAGCAGACTCATCAGCAAGTATTGCAAATTGTGAGCCATCAAGTTCCTCAATGACTAGCTTAGTAGTTTGTTGGGCACAACATTTGATGACCTCTTGTTGTATTTCAGGACAAATCATCTTGCAGTTCAGTGGAGCATTGTTTAGAACTACCTTGTCAACCTCTTCAAAATTCCCTGCCAACCAGTTTAAAAGCTCAAGGAAATTTCCTCTATTTAGTGACTCTTCACTTTCATCGTGCCCTCTAAGTGCCAAGCCTTGGCGCAACAGAAACCTTATGCACTTGAGTGTCCATGTCAAACGAAGCTTATATAGTGCTTTGTACTCTGTGGTGTTTGAAGCCATAGATTCTTCAATTGATGTTGTAGGTGTAGTAAACCTATCAAATTTTTCTTGAGCTTCAGCATGAGCACTATTGACAGCTCCCATGTGTTTTTTCAATCTTGATTTAAGGTTCCAATTTCTCCACCCACCATTCACAAATGTATCTCCACCGGGCCATTTTGTTCTATCCTTAAACAAATAGCAAACCAAGCAGAAAGCAGCATCTTTTTCTACACTATACTCAAGCCAAGGATATTCTTCAAACCAAATGTAGCAAAATCGACGTGGATGGCCACTTATATCTCTACATGGAAAATCATGATTCTTAGGTTGACATGGACCCAACTCAATGTACCTCCTTCTAACTCTATCCCGGTCATTAACATCATAGCTTGAGATGGGTATCCGCTTCCCAGGATCATGCTCAAGTGCTTCCAAATATGCTCCGACCTCACCCTCATCATTAATTGCATAATCTTCTACAATTGGAGTTGGGGAAACTCTGTTCGTGTCCGATTGGGGAGCTCGAGTTTCATCAATTGCTTCACAATCATCCTGTGCTTGTGCTTCCACAATTGCTAGCTGCAAATTGCTCTCAGCAGGGGAGAGGCTCTCAACCTCAACAGAAGGAGGATTTGGCGTGGATGTGGAACATGTTTTTTTTGCCTTTGCAGCTTTCTCCCACAATGCAAATATACTAACACCCTTCTTCTTCCTCATCTGTGTTACAAGAATCCAATGCAGAAAAAATAGAAAAATCAAATCTTAATTTTTTACTTTGAAGATTGTATGAGACGAACGACTGACATTGCTTGTGTAGTTGAAATCACCTTTTCTCAAGCTGTCGCGGGCTGCCGGAGCGCTGGGCTCGCCCGTCAGCGGGCGGCGTTGGTCGTCGCCTTCCGCACTCCGCCGCCCGCCCCCCGCCCGGTCGCCGGAGTCGCTGAGTCGGGGCGCAAGACGCAGCGGCGCAGGTTGCGTTCAGCCGGCGCCCAGCGGCGAAGCCACTCAGCTGTGCATGCGCAGGGGCTTGCGGCAGCCGGCAGGGCAATGGCGGAGGGATGGGAGATCGGGAGGAAGGGCCGGAGGGGCGTGCGCCGCCCGTCGGGATCTTGAGCAGATGCGCGGCCGGCCAGTGAATGTGCGTGCGATCTGAGTTGGGGTTAGGGAGGATGCGATCTCCTTTTCTTCGATGTTGGGCTGTTGGTCGTTGCATTCTATTGGGCTTTTCCACTTTGGGCCAGATTTGCAAAAACTAAACAGCTGACACCAGTATACATATATGTATTACATATGTATTTAAGTTTGTTTCCCAAATCTTGGGTATTCCATGGAATACACGGAATACCCCTAGCGACGCCCGTGTCAGCCAGTATGGAACTCAAGCTAATCTCTTGATTTCAACCTTAACATCTGGTGGTTAGTCAATTTCAAAATTACCAGTAGATCTAGTTATGAAATTTTCCCAGTCTTGTTTAACTGGTGAAATTATGTGTTATTACGAAAGATCTAATTAAGTGACAAAAAGAAAATGGGGATTCGTTGACAACTTGGATGTCAAATTCAGATGTTTGTATAATTTTCAATAGATCAGTGCAATAGTTATGTCTTGCTTCGTTATGCCTTTTATGTTCTTAGCCCTTTAATATTGTAACCATGGGAACTATATTATGGACGGCTACTCAAAATAATGTTATGGAATAGAGAATATCTTATGCATGTGATTAATTTTTTTTGTGTGAAAACTATCTTATGCATGTGATTTGATGTTCTGACTATCCTGTAATTCTGAGTAACAGTACTGTCAACTTGATTTATGGGAAGTTGGGAATCTGTGCACTTTTCTGAATTCAGACAGCTACTCTAACTGTTCAATAATCATTTGAGACAACTGGTCCTTGTATGCAGTTTTTGGGTTTGTGACTAGTTCTGAACATTGATTGCAGGATGTCAGGAAGAGACATCAGGGATGTGTGCCAGCAAGCTGAAAGACACTGGGCGTCAAAGGTTTGGAAATTGGTCTGTGAAAGTTCCTTTTCTTTTGACGCTTTCTATGATTAGCATTTAACCTTGTCATTTTATATATTTTTATTGCAGTTAATAAGGGGGCAGGTTCCGAAAGATGAGAAGGGGGAGCTGAGTCTTCCTCCAATTGACGAATACCTTTCCTGTGCTGAACAGAGACGGAAGTCCTTGCCTGATAGAACGGGGCGGACATCCAGGTCCCCTGCCCTTAAGTTAGCATGAGGGATCTACTTACAAGTTTACTTTTACATGCTCATATAGCACATAGTACTACCGAATGTAGTTCAAATGAAAATTTGCGTAGGCTTTGCTAAACAGATCTTTTATGCGACCTATGGTAATACTTAGGAGATGTGGCTTTCTATGATCTATCCAAATTTTGACATCAGCACACCTGAAATTCTGGAGAGGAAAGTAAGTGACAGATAAATGGCTTTCTTGTATTGTTTTTCTAAACGAATGTACAGAAATTATCAACGCACAAGTGAATATCATGTGTAAGTGCCAATGCCAATGCCCAAGCAAGCAACTTTACAGAGTGCCTTTTCTGATCAATTTTTTTAGTGATCATCTTAATTAGTTTTTACGACATATGTATCAGCACAGTTTAGCACTTTTTATTGTGTCTCCGGGTCTGCCTTGTGGGCTATCGTGATTTGTCTATCAATTACTCCTGTATATGTTTGCTTCCTGGCTCCATTGATTTGTGATTACTCCATTCTATAGGATACATAAATCAGGGCACTGCACAACGCTCCTAGAGACTTGTCAGTTGCAAAAAAATAAGGATACTCCAACGTGTTCTTTTTATGATAAATCTATTATTATTTCTTGTGGCATCAAATTTGTTTATTGAGTACTAGTGGCGGTTTCAAACGTTGACTATTCTAGAACAGGATAATGAAAAACAAGTTCCGGTTTCATCTTCTTTACGAAGAGGAATCATGTAAAAACTAGTAGAAATTCTTAACACAAAAAAGTACAAAGTATACAATGAAAGTGTCCCGTGAGCTCTGGCCAAAGCTCTCAAATCATTGCGAGTTTTAGGGCAGGGACGTTTTTTTCTTGTGTGTATATAAAAGAAAGACAAACAAAATATATTCCATGGATCAAGATCCCATCGCCTGAGTCAAGCCACACCGTTGGAGCGTCCCCCACTGCCCCACACTAATCATCAGAAAGCAATCGCCTACCGGTCAGCAACTTAACACCACATTAGGTGACCGACCGACCGACATGCAACCGGAATGATCCAGCATTCCTCGTCTTCACCCAACCCAACCCGTGTAATACCCTCCTAATCTTTCAAGTATAAAATTACTGCTTCCCCCGGCAACTGGTACTCGGTAGCATGGCAATATGTATGGAAATCGCAAGGCGACACCGGCTGCCCGTCCGGAACAGACGAAGACGACGGCAGCGTTCTGCTACCGTGCGACGGCGACAGTTCTGTCCGCAGGAACTAGCCTCCGACGACGCAGGTCCCCTCAGCCCGACGCATGATCGGCGGCACTAGCATGACAAATGCATGCCAATGATACTTGCGTCCACCGGCCTTCACCGGCAATTTGGCCAAAGACCGCCGTGCGGTCCCTGCCACACGCTGAGTCGCTGACACGCGCGACGAGCGAGTGTGCAGCGCGACCGAAAGAAACGGCCTATCCACCCGGGGCGTGAGCCGTCCAGGCCGCGGCGCACGACTCTGCTTGTGCCACCGTGCCCATGCGGAGGCAGGCGGTCCAGAACTCCAGATGCGCGGCGATCTTTCTCCGTTGTCGTGCTCGCTCCGGCTGCATCCGGTCAGTGAGTGCGTCCAGAGCAGCGTGGCGTGGGTGTGCGTCCGGGCCCTGGCGGACGGGTCGGCCATGAATTCCGCGTCATTTCATTCATCGCTCGGGACCAAGGGTCACGCACGAGCCGTGACAGCCAAGCCTTCAATCCGTCGTGCTTTTGTCACGGTGTGGTGAAAGAGGTCGAGCGCACGTATAGATGCATTCAAGTGCATGTTTCCTCTCCTGGTTCCTTCCTCTGAACGTATTGAATTCGAATTTACTACACGTCTGACCTGTGTAGTAAACGGGGTAACATGTTTGCCTCTACGTAGGTTTGCCTTACATCCTAGTTTTGCCCTTCAATTTTTCAGTCGCTATCCCATATATAGAGTAATAAAAATAGACTATTTTAATTCTAATTAGTTCATGATTTGACAATGCGATGTTGCAGTAAGCATTTACTAACGACAGATCAATGGTTTAATAAATTCATCTCACGGATTATTGACTGAATATGTAATCTGTTCTTTTATTGGTATCTGAACACCCTATGGAACACCATACGTGACATCTGATGCGATACCTCCTTAATTTTACGGTGATATCCGAACAAAGCTTAACTAAGTCCCTCAATGCAAACACCTCCTAAATGCTGAAATGTGCAACCATATATAAAACCAGGAGTGGCTACGTTTTGCGGTGAACTTCATTATTTGATCGGCATAAGATTAGTTAAGCTGTCTTTCATGTACTCCACCCTAAGCTAGTAGTAATAAGGAGTAAAAAAAGGTACCACTGATCAATTGAGTTGAGAGCAAGCAAAGGTGACACGCTTAATCAGCACTAGGATACGCGCAGTTAATTAGCTTGTCCTACGCTACGCAGACGCAGACGCCGCAGGCCAAGTAAAGTTGCCCGGAGGACTTTTGTGTGCCTTTCCTGGTAGGGAACGCAAGCTACCTCTCATATTTCGCCTTACCGAAAAGGATTTCAACACTAACCCTTCTTGCGATCGCAGCCAGCCTCTAATAATCTCTCTTCGTACACTTGAATTAGGTGAGCAGCACGCATCAACCTACCTACTGCACCCAAGGACTTTCCCTCTCTGTAATCTCTCATTAGCTCACCTAATAAGATCCAAGGTGGGGCCAACATCAGTACAGTAGTACGTACTACGTGTCCTAACAGTCGTCAGTAATGGTTCTCGTTGCATTGTCCAAAAATGTGTACCTAGCTTGCGGTTTTACACTGCACTCTGTGTCTCTGTGTTGTTCTTCTGATTTTCTGAATAGTTCTTTGTGCACCTTTATACACACCACAGCTATATCTGCCTAAAACTATCTTTATCAACGGTAGTTATACATCATGAACAGTCAGGCAGTGATCGATCGACTACACAACATGGTGCTTTCAGCCTCCATGCCATGTACACGTCAGTCCACCAGCTTCGGTTCGGAGAAGGCTGTCACGAGTACGATGTATCCAGAGCTTTAGGAGTGTGCACGCATCCTAGCTCATGTAGTATAGGATCGCTGAACCTTGAATACTACGGCCCGGTGATGAAGCAGAAAAGCAAAACAACATGGCAGTGTGGGATGAATGGCCAATATCTCAGGCAGTAACACCTGGACCGACAGAGCATTGCTTGGCTCCTAAGCGTGTCGACTAGCAAGGGTTGTTAGAAGAACCCTACAATTGCACAGCACAGCTGCACATCTCAATAATTCACAATCATCGACGACTTCGGTTTCATTCATCTATATATTTTTTTTCTTCTATATATGCTCGAGCGCGACAATCATGACTAACACGGACGGCTGGTTACTTTTGAGTAATTTACAAATCTACAAAAAGAAAAATCTAATAAGGACATCTAAGGAGATCGGCGTAAGGACAGGTGCCAAAGGATCACGGACGCTGGCCGGTGAGAATGGATGTTTCCAAAGCTCCAGTGTTGTGGTCCAGCGTGCATTGTGGATACTCCTACTTCCAACGTCCCACCACTGTTTGTCACCCTTAGATTCCGCGCCAACTTCTTCGACGCTTCGTCTTTATTCAAATTTTTTACACAAATATAATTTATTTTGTTACGACTTATTTTATTAATAAAGATACTTAATATTAATTAATTTATTTTATAATTTGCATAAATATTTTAAATAAGGCCGGATGGTCGAATATGAAGTTCAAAAGTCAAAAAACGACGACCTCCACGAGACAGAGGGAGTACTACTGTACTACAGTGCTAGTAGCAGTATCGACGACGTCCACGTGAACGGGGACAAAACGAATTTAATCCCCGGACCAACAACCTGCAACTCGTAGCCGATCGAGCATCTGCGGAAACTCGATGAAAAATCTCTTGAGATGTGTTCGTTTTTCTTGAAGTTTACAGCAAAAACCAAAAAGGGTCATCATCAGTCACAGTGTCCCAACAAACCTACTAGCTCGGTGTGTAGCATAGCGGTCGTCGCATATTGGTGGTGGGGGTGGTGTGGCAGCACAGCCGGGGTGATGATCGCTAGGCATTTTTCTGTTCTTTCCGGCGTCCAAGAAAGGCGGGGCACATGGCCGGCGTGACGGACGGGAAGCAGAAGCAGGCACCCGCCATGATAGTGCCGCCGCGCATGTGGTGATACTAATTGGGAGGGGCCGGTAGACATAATCTACACCCCAAGTACCCAATAGCCAACGCTGCCTTTTCGCCATCCGTCCTTCGATCGGCTCCCCTCGCCTGCGACATGGATGGCATTGGACTTCCGATGCCAAGGGGCACACCACGGGCATCAAGGCCAGCATGCCACCGGCCTGCCTCTGCCATGCCAGTCTGCCTCGGGGCTGCACTGCGATGAAAGAGACTCTGCGTGGGAGGACTGTGGGACAGCGATCGGCACCAAACAAGCGTCCGCGGTCAGAATCAGAACCCATCCCCCACCATGCGTGAATTCAGGGCCATTTGGTAGTTGACACTTTGACACCTACTCCTGCATTTCCTTTTGTTTCGTTTCACGTTTTTTTTTGAGATTATATATGAAGCTCGTTCTGAATGAACACGGAAATGGCAACAATGTACTAATAATCATGTTACTGAGTTGTGGTATACAGTAGTATATACAAGTACTTATTACTAGTGATTTGTTGGTGACTGAATTTATGTTTGCCAGAAAATGTCACGAAGATATTCAATCATCAGCTTGCCACACTCCGCATGCAACGATTCAGCATGGATACACACACAATGTCGTCTCCAAAAGGCAACGGAATCGAACAAAGCTGTAGGTAGTGAGCATTTAAGCCAAGGGAATTGTGGTCCTCGTACGTGTTGATGCATGCCTGGATGATGATACATAAAGTGGGCATACAGGCATTCGTTTCTTTCAGTACACTCACGTGATGTACCATGCACTTTACAGTACTTAACCTCTTTATTATCATGCGGTGCTAACAGTGGATTTTATGAGCTGTGCTTAACAACCGCAGATGTACAGTGGCATGCATCTTGGAACCAATCGTAGCATCTCTTTAGGCCAATACATTGAGATTTGAGAATCATTATAGTTTTGGGTAGTTAGTAGAGGTGGTTGTACCTCAGAAATCTTTACATATCGTACATAGGTATATTCAAATGTGTGTGCGTACATGCGTTTATAAGTTGAGTGTTTGTTCGTTTTAAGTGTCTATTTGTTTTTAAATAAAGATCTTGGTACCGATTTATTTTTTCTTAGGCTATATTTTATAATAAGAGGTTCCGATTGCTAGTCCACTTACTAATAATTGGCAGAAGTAGTTGACCACATAATTCAGGGCCAATACATTAATTGACCATGTGCTTAAAACACCTTATGACTGTTGACAACAGCAACTTCACGCTTATTTAGTTATATATAGCCGTCAATGGAAGCGATTTCTGGTGGACGAGCTGTGGACATCTCAAATTTTAATGCAATGCATGTAATGTAAGCATGTTACCCTGAGAAACGTTTCATATATTCATATCAATCTCCTGGCCGCACTTCAATATTTCTCTTTAGAGCTAGGGGCCAATTTCCAGGTGGCATCCACTTGAGCATCTCCCTAGATTCACCTATCAACACACACTCAAACAGGCCGGTCGTTATGAGTGTGGATCCCTTGCAATTCAATACGATCCACTAATCCTGGCACTCTCCACCAGTTGCTACCAAGCCAAGTGGTATTGGTCAATGATCATCTTTCGTGGCAATCCTTTCTGACTAACATCAACACCGTACCGTACCGCCCACTTAAAGTTGACGAAATTTATTCTGAACATTTTTGTAAGAAAAAAAATCTTATTTGCACGCATACAGTACCTTTTAATTCAGCTGGAATTGACTAATGCACGAAATGTCAATGCGAGGTCGTGCTGAAGACTGATACTAAACGGAGAGAATGCAACGCATGCACAGCTGGGCGGGGCCACGGGCGCATGGAGCATCCCCGGCCCGTCCCGCGCGCGTAAAAGTCAAGCAAAAAGAGGCGGTCTCGGTCACATGAGCTGCGGCGAGATCACACGTCGCATGGGATTGGGAATGGAAGGCAGCGGCAGCGGCACATGCACCAGCGCTAGTCTCCTTGTCCTGAACTCGCCGCACGTCTCATCCATCCACCCATCCGGATGCAGAGAACGCAGGAAATCGCCGACGGATCGCACAGTTGTGTGATGCCCATGGATGCGGACTCTGATGCCGATTTGGACGCGCAATATTGTTTGGATTCCGGATCAGGGTCATTCTTCTTCGTCTTCCGTGATATAGAGAACGACAGTACCGTGGATCGGTGTTTGGGACCCTGTGCTTGTACAGGATTGTAAACCATGTAATGTTTGCAGTTATGACTGGATCAACAACAACAGTACTCCACCTGCCGACGACAGTCTGCCACGTGGCAAGAGTCCGCCCTGTTGACGTTCTACAGCTAGGCTGTGGTCGAAGTATACATACATTGCCATGTGAAATAATGGAGAGACCTATAATTCCAAGCAAAGTGCATGGCAATGATCCAGCTCAATCAGTCTCCTGCTCATTTTGGTATAGTTTCCTGCAGATGTTCTCAAAAAAAAAAAAAAAAAAAATGCCCCAGAAAACCTTAAACTTGTCATGATGTGCTATCACACAGTCCATCATCTTCTGCAAAACGCACATCCTGCACCTTAAAACTTCATGGTGTGTCATCTGGGTCCATCATCTTGCAAAAACGCAGACGGAGGACACCTTAAACTTGTCATGGTGTGCCATATGGGACCACCATCTTGCAAAAAGCACATCCGGCACCTTAAACAACTAAGTCGATTACTCGTGAAATAAACAACTAAGGTCGTGCACTCCGGATAGAAATTGCGCACGCCAGCGATCCAGCGTCCTCCTCGGCGGGCGCTGGGGCGGAGCAGCAGCGCTCGACGTCCCGAAACGGCCGCCTCGCCACCTCCTTGTGCGAAGGTTCAAGGTTGTCGCCAATTCTCGTATGCTTGTTTGCCCTCCTCCGTCGGCGTGCCTTTGATGAACCCCATGCGTTGCATTACAAGGATCTCTCCGCGCCAGGCGGCCGGCACCTTGGTGAGTGGATGCGCCAGGCGATCCTCCCGCGCCGCAGCGGCGGCTTGGCCAATGAGGAGTCTTGTGCCTTGTAATATAGCGCGTGTAGATGCCGCTTTCTTGAGGACCCGCCCGCGAAGGTAGCAATCCGCACGCGTCGGTGAGGAGGGCGCTTTCGGATGTGCGTTTTGCGAAGATGATGGACCTGGCAATGGCGAACCATGACAAATTTAAGGTTCCAAATGTGGCGTTTTTGCAAGATGATGGACAGATGACACATCATGACAAGTTTAAAAATGCCCGACTGCACGCAGAAAGATGATGGACCCGAGATGTCACAAGTATGACAAGTTTAAGGTGCTACAATGCATTTAACCCCCCCAAAAAAAAGATTTTCCTCTGTTTAGGCCAAGGTCAAGTACTCAAATGAAACGCGGTTCACACAGTCCAACTTGAGGTGTGCCTGTAGCTGCATTCTCTCCGAATTTTTGATACGTTTGGGAGCTAGAACTTTGAAAGCCTGGACGGAGGACAACCTTCTGTTTCCCCACCACCACCAGACCACCATCTATTCAGCTCAGTTTTGCAACTTTAAAGCAGGCGTCGAAAGACAATTTCGTGTCGCTTTAGTTGCCAATACACTTACTGTGGCATACAGTACAGTACGTACATGCAGCTTCCTCACTCACTTTCACGCAGGCCAGCGCCGGCGGGGCTTTGCGCAAAGGCAAAGCTGGCACGCAGCAGCAGCGTGCCATCACGTGCCGGTCGCCCGGCCACAGCTGCTCCATCCGCCAAGCGCCCCAACCAAACCCAACCCGGCATGACGCCAGGCGGCACACCTCGACCATCATTGCCTGTTGCCAGGCCTCTGCCGCCGCGCCGCGCGCTGCGCAGGTGCGTGCGCTCAGGCTCAGGGCACGATTGCCCGCCGCGGCGCTGAGACGAGACGGCAGGCTTTTTTTTTCACCGCGCCCGCGAAGGCAGCAGCTCGGTCCGGTCTCCGGAGTCCGGGCGGTTGGTTTGGTCGCGTCATTTGCGTTGCGTGCCTGGCGATCGGCGAACACGAAGTTACTACTGTTCCGTGTAGAGTAGCGTGGCATTTATGTACAGCAGTGGTGGGTTGGTGAAAAAAAATGTACTGCACGCAGAAGTCCGTAACGCTAACGGGCGCCAGCTGTGCGTCAGTGCGTGTTGGCGCACTGGTGCCAGGATGTATGCCGGGTCCATACCGGCACCGGAGTCTCAGAGCAGGGCAGCGGCAGGGGGGACGGAGCAAAATTACCTTTGATTCAAAGGCTTTGAAGAATTTTACAGCAAAAATTGTTGCTAAATAGAAGTGAAGGTTTTTAGATGTACCTGCTCCGTACACTATTTGCCATGGAAGATTCAAGTGTGCACGTAGTGCTATGCTTTAGGGGACCTCCCCACCCCCCACCCTAAATTTGTCAAGCCATAAAACCTTCTGATTCTATCGGTATACAGTATTTTGTCGCACACTCTATTGTTCCATTATGGCCTCCCGAGCATTACATTTGCCAAGGAAGACACGAAGAAATACACGTTTTCTTGCGGAAAAACATACGTTTTCCTTGAGGTGCAATTCTTGGGTAGGTAGTCGAACGGGTAAATAAAAAAAAATAGAAATTTGGTGATTGCGTCTAAACCGCAGATGTTGCGATGTCCAGATCAATCATCACGCTAAGCTGCTTGGCATTTTATGATCCTCTTTTTGTTTTCCTGTCCTAATTGGATTGTTGCATCATAATTCCTTTGGTTTGGTCCAGGAACCATATCATTAGACATTAGTTGGAGATCAGTGCTAGTTCGATTAATATGCTTTTATTCCAGTCACCTGCATTACATCTAACATAACATGCGCCAGATAGGCAGATACTAATACTAATAAAATATCAGTAGCAGATCCTTTTCTCCCAGCTTCTCTGATGAAGAAATGGAGAGGTAGACCCCCTCTTCAGAGTGATGGCCACATATGGCGCTGGGCAGGGCAGTTGTATCATGATCCTGTCACTCCAAAACAACGCACGACGTAGTGACTTGCCCTTTCACAAGAATTATTAGGGTTGCAAATCAGTCCAGTAAGGCGTTATTAGTGTTTGTCGGTTTTATGGCTGGTCTGATTAGATAGTATCTACAGAGACTGCAGGTGTCACTTGCATGCACAATTGCTCACCTGAGTTCTTTTCTTTTGCTCTTATTATACCGAAACTAAAAATATCGGCCAGGTTAGAGAATAGCATACCAACCAGAAAGCTACACACAAACACCAAACGAGACTTTTTTAAATCCTCCGCGAACGATAAGTCCTAAACGCAAACTTAAAAATCTCTTTTAGCTCTCGCCAAAGATCACAACTACTAAAGTTATGAGCAAAACTAGAAAATCAAGCATGCATTCATCTGTGCATAGCATTTAGATTGGTCTTTCTCCCAATGCGGCAATGCCGTCCCACTTTGGTGAGAAAGTAGACTAAAGTTTAGCAGGTGTCACCCAAGGTGTCGCATGGAGTGTTCGGATCTATATGAATTAAAAAAATTATAGATTTCATTGTTAATCAACGAGATAAATTTATTAAGGCTTATTAATGTGTCCTTAACATATATTTACTATAGCACACCACATTATCAAATCATGAACTAATTGGTCTTAAAAATTTCTTTTTGTAAATTTGTCCCAATATGTGTTAGCTTCATAAATAGTCTATATTTAATACTCCATGTATGTGTCCTAATATCCAATGTGACATCGACTAAAATTTAGGAGGGAAAGAAATATTTTTAGGTTTTAGATAAGTCAAAGAATTTTAAGTTTGACTAGATTTATAAAAAATATCAATGTCTTGAATTGGATTTATTATTTAAAATATATCTCATAATTAATATATTTATTTCTTTGTGGTCTTACAAATGTTAGTGTCTTTTAGATTCAGCTAAAATTTTTAAAAATACTTAACTCTAGAAATGAGAATTATATTCTTTCTAGAAAGGAGGGAGAATTTTGAGTGTATAAGTGACTCTATCGATTTATATCGGGAGGGAGAAAGTTTACGGTGCTCTGGTAGTTTACTGAGGTTGATACCTGGCTCTACAAAGCTGCTGTTCAGCTCTTTCATGTCAGTCACATAAATAAAGAAAAAAAAAGTAAAGTTAAAAAAAAAAAGGAAAGGAAAAAAAAAAAAAAGAAGCGCAAAATTAACGCGCGCAGCAGTTGTGGCTTGGTAGAGCCCGGGCCCGGACCCAGCACCGGCACCTATTAGAGAGAGTTCACCAGTAGGCTAGGCAGCTTCCATGACACTCCTCCACAGCCCGGGCGGAAGTCCATAACAAGCCGAGCAACAACAACGCCGCTCGTGGCTCTCGCGCCAGCAGCCATGGGCACCACAGCGCGGCGCGAGCCGCTGAAGCAGCGCGTCAACCGCTGCCTCCTCAAGCTTTCCGACCGCGACACAGAGGCCATGGCGGCCGCCGAGCTCGAGGCCATCGCGCGCGCGCTCGAGCCGGACGAGCTCCCGGCCTTCGTCTCGGCGGTCTCGGACGCGCGCCCCACCGACAAGACCCCGCTGCGCCGCCACGCGCTGCGCGCACTGGCGCTCGTCGCGGCGTCCCACCCGCGCGACGCCGTGGCCCCGCTCGTCCCGCGCATCCTCGCGGCCGCGCTCCGCCGCGTCCGGGACCAGGACTCCTCCGTCCGCGCCGCGCTCGTCGACACCGCGCGCGCCGCCGCGGCGGCCTCGGCGTCGGCCTCCGCCGCGCTCCGGCCCCTCACGGACGCGCTCCTCCACGAGCAGGACCAGTGCGCGCAGCTGGCGGCCGCGCTCGCCACGGCCGCCGCCGTCGAGGCGTCCGCCGTCACCGCCGACCTCGCTTCCTACCTCCACAAGCTCCAACCGCGCCTCCTCAAGTTACTTCGCAGCAATGCCTTCAAGGCCAAGCCCGCACTCATCACACTCATCGGCGCCTCCGCGGCAATGGCCGGCGATGCCGAAGTCACAGCCTCTATCCCGTGCCTACGGGATGCAATCGCTAGCGATGACTGGGCAGCGAGGAAGGCCGCGGCGGAGGCGCTTGCTGCATTGGCCCTAGAGCACACGGATCTTCTCACGACCTACAAATCCTCTTGCGTTACCTTCTTCGAGGCCAGAAGGTTTGACAAGGTTGGTCATGAATTTGGTTCGCATCTTACTGTTAACAATTTTTTTTTCTGGATCTGACTGGCGCTGAGTATAAAAATGCTTCAATGCAGGTCAAGATTGTGCGAGAGTCGATGAACCGGATGATTGAGGTGTGGAAGGAGATCCCGGGTGCTGAAGAGGACGAGTGCTCCTCCGCTCCGCCACCAGCGTCCCGGTCACAACGAAGATCTTCTCTTACAGGTGAGGGGCATTTTCCCTTTGTGGTTGGGTTTAGCTGTACTTGGCTACTTGCTATTAGTTCGGCATGTACAGATCTGGTAAATTGTTTTTGTATACCTTGCAAGAGGTAAAGAACCGCGCCCACATAAGAGTCTCTTGTTGTTTACTTTATAATAAGGGTGAATAGTTGGGTAAAATGCTACACCTAGTTCTTTTTTATGTACAAATTATCTTGTAACTAATCAGGGAGCGCAAGTGATGGGCGATATCCAGCTGCTTCCCTGGGCTCAAACTCTGTTCCATCAGCAACAAGGAGGAGCAGAGTACCTGTGAGCAGATCATCTCCGCCGTCACCCAGTGTCACCAAAACAAATAGTCCTTCATCCATCAGGAACAAGAAGTTGTCACCGCCTTCATATCGCAAAGTGCGCCAAGCAAATAATCGTGACTACAAGGTTGAGATTGCTGTTGCTCCGGATGCTACCCCAATCAAAGTGGTGACTGAGGAGAAGCTACTGAAAGGAGGCAATGTGAGAGACAGACTGGAGGCTAGGAGGACACTCTTCCAAGGCAGCGAGGATAGGTCAGCCAAGCTGGCTGGACACAAAGCAGGGTCACGAGTTGTTCCGTATGAGGGCGGTGGTAATTTGGAAGAGATTTCAGAAGTTGAAGGTGGATCAGGAAGGTATGCAGTTCACAAGGATGAGAGCTTGTCAAAAATAAGAACGCAGCTCCTTCAGATTGAAAATCAGCAAAGCAGTTTACTAGATCTTCTCCAGGTAACTTTCCTTTATTCTGTGGGTTCTTATATTTTACAGTTCTCTTGCGAGACTTATTTGGCTTGTAGCCATTATACATTTCTTCCAGAATAAATAATTACTAACTCCTCCCCTGATTACTAGTTATACCAGAGAAAACATTCTGTAACTGTAAGTTAGTCCATGCTGGAATTGGGTGTTTTGCTTTCTAGATACTTCGTTGCAACATTTATGCTGGTTGCAAGAAGAGGTTAACATTAGCTCCTGTTTCAGAAATCAGAATACTGGAAAGGGACTGCTACTTAAAAATTTATGTTTCCATCCAACATTAACTTTTCAGTATCAATGATACGTTGGGTCAGATTTGAAAATGATTATTGCAAGTCAAGACATTGTCAAGTACATATAGTAGCACATGTCATGTTGTTGTCCATGTACCCTACTTAACATTACATTGCTAAACTTAACCATGCACAAATATTTTAGTAGTGATATGAAGGCATGCATATTATCATCTTATAGCTGCACCTGCCATGTGCAACTAAAGTGTTGTATCGTCACATGTCAAAAAATGTTTAACATGAGAAAAAAAAAACGTTTTATGCCATAAGGCATATAGGTACTAGTCATCGTGAAATTTACTGGAAGCGAGTCTGAAATTTATTATCCCTTTTGTTGATCAGAAATTTATGGGGAAGTCTGAGAATGGTATGAATTCTTTGGAGACAAGGGTGCATGGGCTGGAGATGGCTTTGGATGAGATCTCTCGTGATTTGGCCTTCTCTTCAGGAAGGATGTCAAACAGGGAGCCTGATGTAAAGACATGCTGCATTCTGAGCCCAAAATTCTGGAGAAGGCACAATAGTGGTAGGTCTTCCTCAAGGTTTTCTGCCTCTGACCCAGCAAACAGCTCAGACGAGAGTAAAACTTCCTACAAATGGGAGAGGCAGAAGTTTGGGCTTCAGGGTGGGTTTGTCACAAACCCATTAGCAGAGCCAAACATTTCATCTATAGGGAAACCAATGGTTACTCAAGAAGGCAGGAAGAGGGATACAACTTTGCAAAAGTCAAGGTAATTCTTTGTTAATGAAATATCTGACAATCTTTTTCTGTATACATATAGTTCAGTTGCAGAAGATACGGTTGTTAGTACAATCAGATATTCCTAAATAATAGATTACTGAAGTTAGAAGCTGACAATATCAATGCAACATGAAGGCAGTACTTTATACATAATACATTGATACGATTTTCCATCTTAAGTCCTAATATGCAATAATGCAACTTTGAGTATCTTCCACTTTTAAGACAGGTGGGTCTTCCCTCTCATTTCCCACCAACCTACATCTACATTTGCAATATTTTTTCCATTAATTAATACAATTCTTTTCCTCTCAACTACTTGGTATCTAATATCTTCATACCAAATTCACTCAGGATGGGTTAGGCATGATTAAGACCTTCCGTTTCAAGTGTGAGCTGGTCGAGTTTGCTTATTATCATGGAGGCGGCTGAAGTTCTCTTCTCCACTGCAACTTTTTTTTTTTCTAAGGAATGACCTTTGTCATTTCTGGAAGCTTTTCCCCCATCAGAGCAGAAAATGGTGTGCGCGTGAACTATGGCTCTATGGGAGTCACTCTAAAGCTAATTGTTTGAGTACTGCTGTGCTATGACTGCTCCCGGGAGCTGCATTCACATCTTGAGGTGGATCACCTGCATGGAGGCTTCTTGATCTGACAGCCTCGCTTGACACCGACGCAATCACGCCAGGCCCCCCTGGAGTCCTGGACTATGCTGTGGGTTGGAACGTGAACGACCACTGCCTGATCTTAACTGGAGAAACAACTAGCTTTATGATGGAACGTAGTCACAATGTATTACCATCCTACGGAACTATGGACGCGTCTTGTAAATACGCCGGATAAAGCGCTTCTATGTTCGCGAGCTTCTTTTCTTTACCATGATTCAAGTGTGTTTTTTTTCTTGAGTATTAAGAAAGAAAAATAAGACGGTGGAAGAAACTGTGACGAAACACGCACTCACAACAGAATTCCAAACACAAAATTGCCTAATAGAGGGCAAGAAGAAACAAAACAAAACCAATGCCAGAACACAAAGCCGCCTATTACAGAAGAAAAACACCAGAACTAAGACCAGATGTGTGTTCGCTTCTGCTTAAAAGGAGCTGCGGCTGCAATGATTGTATCTACGGTAACCAGCAGTTCACATCCTGCATCTGCATCTGCGGCAAGAGGGCAGTCAAGTAAGGAGTATTACCTTAATCAGGTATTTGGACATTTTTTGAGAAACCGAGTAACTGGTAGACATTTTTTTTTTTTACAACTTCAGACTTCGGACATGACTCGGCCCGTCGATCTGGCCCAGTAAGGGATGGAGGTGCAGAAAGCGGCCGCATGGACCCGCCATAGTACTGATGGGCCTGTCCATTCCAGATCTGGAGTACACAGCGCAAAACAGACACTCTTCGATCCGTGCTGTGCTGAGCTGCTGAAGAACTGAAAAAGTGCATATAAATGTCATGCCCTGAATGAGGCGGGTTTCCTCAGAACTTCAGGACTCAATCATTTAAATTACTGCCCCTGAGCCTATCCTGTCGCGGTGATGTCACCGGACGGCACGGTAACCAGCATCAGGTGAAAAACGCCTGAAACGGCACTACTAGGGGCCTATCCATTCCAGGTTTGTCACACGGATTTCGTCAGACATCTTTTCGATCCGTCGTTTTATTCAAATTTTTTTGTATAAATATAATTTATTTTGTTATGACTTATTTTTTCAATAAAGATACTTGAATATTAATTTATTTATTTTATGATTTGCATGAATATTTTGAATAAGGCCCGGTCAAACATGAAATTCAAAAGTCAAAAACGCCTGAAACGAACTCCATTTGAGGGCATGTGGGAGTAGTTGTTACTCCCAGCGAATTAGGGGCTTAAGCCGAGAATTATATATGGAGGGGACCGGACAATCAAATACATATAGCCTACTATAAAATCGATATATATATATATATTATTCATGTTTCGAGCACCAAAATTTACGATCATATATTAAAACACTAAAATCACTATTAAATAATAAATTATTCATGTTGTGACAAATTTGCGTTGAAAAATATAACAACAAGCAATAAGCATAATTACATAAATGATTAAGGAAACTGACATGTTTCATTTACATTTTATCCTGCTTCGATCCGAAATCATATCAAAGTCATCAATAAGTTGATCGGTTGTAAATTCCACTTTGCAATCTCCTTTTTCATTGTTATCAATTGTTGTCCTTTTAAATTTCATGATGATTATCCTTCAATACAAAAAATAATAGTTTAATTAGCCAATTTGGTATTAGCTCCAAATCAATGGAGATAAAAGATTGGAATAGAACATACACGCACCAACTGAAGTTCTGAATCTTGAAGTAGATCAGAGAGGCAGAGAGCCAGTGCCAGAGTGCTGGATGGCTGTGCCTGGACGCCGGATGTAGGTTTCTTTACGGCGGCGGCATTGTGGCAGCAGCTGAATCAGATCGTGGATCGCCCAGAAGGCCAGAACTGTTGTATGTGGCGGCAGTAGCGACGATTTGGCTACCTATGTAGCCCGCCCGTAGAAGCACGTACATGGGCAGATGTGCTGCTGTCTGGTGGGTTTGACCATATTATGCATCAAATATAGATGAATTACTAAAGTTTCCACTAAATATTTTGGGGGGGGGCATGGCCCCAGCTGGCCCTCCCCTACCTCCGCCACTGCAGTGAATCTAAATACGAAAACTATTTTTAGCCAATTAGCTAGTTAATTTGAACTAGTTTGAATTCTTTAATCTTTTAATCCTCGAACAGGCTCTACGACAGTAACTGCGATTTGTTCTTCGGAGAGGAGGTCGTAATTAAATCTGAGCAAAAGTAGCCCGGCCCGTAGGCCCGACCCGAGCCCGACGGGTTTTGGCCCGCCCATGAACCTTATGGACGGGGCACGGGCGAGATTTTTGAAGCCCGGTAATTTTTTTTGGCCCGAACTCGGCCCGAAATATATTTTTAGCTATTTTGTAGTGTAAAATGCGCCAGGTAGCCCCAAGCCCAAGCCGGGCCCGAACCCGCCCCAAAAAAAGCCAGGCCCGATTTGCCCAGTGGGGCGTCATGGGCGGATTTTTTTACCCCTGAAATAACTGGTTTTTTTCGGCCCGACCCGGCCCGAAAAATGCTCAGGCATAGTCACAATTCACTAAATCACAATTGCGCGATTTGGCGCAATGGCGCGGATCACTCAAGCCAATCCAAACAGCCAACTGTCACGAGCTCACGTGGCACATGTGTTCCCTCCGCGCCACAACGCTCCCTGCTGCACGTGCCGTTCCCGAAACGAGATCCCCTCGAGACACGCGCGCGATGAGCCGAACAAAAATCCCCCAAACCGCCCAAAAACCTCCAAATCCTACTGTGGCTTCCGCGCACGGGCAGCCCCGGGCCGGTCACCCGCTCCTCCCCTCGGCTCACCCGCGCGCGTGAGCCGCTTAAATTTCAATTCAAACTGGCCAAGGCACTGGAAAGCCTGGGCCTCACACACGCACGTACGGGCACGGCTGGCTCACCCTTCCCCATCGAGGACGCCTGCGCGAGCCACGCCGAGCCGATCTCGAGCAAAACGGCCGCAGCGGAGCGGACAGAGAAAATTTTTGAAACGCGGGCGAGGCCGCCACCACCGCGCCAAATCAAGCCCTCCAGATTCCATTCGACGGCCGGCGCCGCGCCTACACCTCCCCTCCTCCCTCCTACAAGTCAGATCCGTCCACCTATAATACTTCCAGGAATTCCCTCCTCTCCCGAGACCCGCCCGCACCGCACCACGCGAACTCAAACCCTGCGGATTCCTCGCGGACATCGGCAACGGGCAAGTAAACAACGGCGATGGCGGCGGCCCCTTCTTCCGTCGCCGATGTAGCGGTGGTCGCCGCTGCTGGGGCGGCGGTGGCATCAGCTTTGCCGCTGAAGCAGGAGCAGCAGCAGGAGCGGCCGCGGCCGCGGCTGAAGCACGCTGGCGGCGGCGGCGGCGGTGGCGCCAATGGCCGCCACCACGCGTACAGCCGCAAGGACAAGTCGCTGGGCCTCCTCTGCTCCAAGTGAGCCTCGACGCGTGCAGAGATTTGTAGCTGCTGAGTTATCTTTGATATTCTGACCCCAATTCTCCGTGCTGCTTTTCAGCTTCGTGGTTCTCTACAACCGCGACGACGTGGAGTCCATCGGGCTGGACGAAGCGGCCAAATGCCTCGGCGTGGAGAGGCGCCGGATCTACGACATTGTCAACGTGCTCGAGAGCGTTGGGGTTAGTTAGTTCTTTCTTTCTTCTGGCTTTCCGGGACACAATTCTTGATTTCTTGTGCGGTCTCTTGGTATGAAGTAGTACGTATTATTCTGGCTCTGATCCAATTCCCCTTGTGATTGTGAGAAGATTCTTGTGAGGAAAGCCAAGAATCGCTACACCTGGATAGGTTTTGGCGGAGTCCCAATGGCCTTGCGAGAACTCAAGGTCTGCGTCTAGTCCCCTGCGTGATATTTGGATCAAGAACTGTAGATCTCATCGATCTAACCCGTCATTTTTCTTGTCTTCTCAGGAAAGGGCGTTAAGAGAGAAATCTGGCTTGGCTCCTCTGCAAAATGAGCAGCAATCTGCTGGCATTGTACGACTTCTTATCTTCCCCTTCCATTTGAACCGATGTATCTGATTCTGGTCCCTAACAATTTGTACTGCCTTCGTCCTAAAAAAGATGCAGTTCTGGGTCTGCCTCTAGTCAAAGTATCCAAAATTTGGCCAAACTTATAGAATATAACATTAAAATGCTAGAATTGCGTTCTTCTTTGGACAGAGAGGGGTTGATTCCTAACTGAAGTGCTTCTTATCCTGTGTTCTTTTGCAAAGATTTCTGATGACGAAGATGATGATGCATTGGGCAATCCGGGTGCTGATATCGAGAACGAGAAACTGAGTCAGACTGTGGACAATCCTTCCGACAAACCTGGTGCACCTCGTTGCCGCCTTCGATCTGGTACATTGCTATTTGCTTCATTTTGATTTAGCATGTGTATGCTGTTCCATTTTGTCTGTCAGGCTCAGAATTTTGGTTCTTACATTTTCAGATCATAGGAAAGAAAAGTCACTTGGGTTGCTTACACAGAATTTCGTGAAGCTCTTCCTTACCATGGAGGTGAGAAATTCTTATACTATGTATTTCTGCCTGAAGATTCATGCATGATGAGCCCATTGATATGAAATCTATACCTGGACAGGTCGACACGGTCTCACTTGATGAAGCTGCAAAGCTGCTCCTTGGAGAAGGCCACGCGGAGACCAATATGAGAAGTCAGTACTTTCGTTTGTCTTCCTCTAAACGCGCAGCAGTAGCACTATCAGGGCAAACAACTTAATTTAATATTGATATATTATTGATATTGCAGCTAAAGTTCGGAGGCTATATGACATTGCCAATGTCCTGTCTTCATTGAATCTAATTGAGAAGGTAGACTTTTGATGCTTGCTGACGATTAAGTTGCAATCTGCTAGTAGCATGTTTCTTAACATACATTCTTGAATTGTGTATTCCAGATACAGCAAGGGGACTCGAGAAAACCTGCATTTCGTTGGTTGGGTAGGGCTACAGCGCCGAACAGAGAAAATGGTGTCACAGTTGCTGTACCCCCACCAGGGAAGATCGCATCGAAGAAAAGAGCATTTGGAACTGAACTCACTAACACTGACATGAATAGAAGTAATCTAGATTCAAAAATTCAGAAGAAAGCAAAACTGTCACAGAGTGGTGGTCTTGGGCAGGGTAAACAAAGTGGCTTTGTTTATGGTCCTTTTCACCCTGCTGCTGCTGGTGCAAGGAAACATGAACTTGGTAGCGGCAATAAACCTGGGCAAAGGGTGAAGGCTGAGGACTGGGAGAGCCTTTCTGCTTCATTTCGACCACAGTACCAGAACCAAGGTCGGTTCAATACTTTAATCCTGTTTCATTTCTTAGGACATACAATTTTTCTACTTAAGCATCAGAAGTATGTGGTGTAGCGTGTCTGTCTAGCTGTAGTTTTATATAGTTAGGTTTAAGCTAACAGTGGAATCTCTCTGCCCATCTTGTTTAATCATGTTACCCTGTTGCAACCCGTCAGATAGAAAGTCTGAAAATGAAATATGACCTCAGGAACACTGCAACACATCTCTAGTGTAACTCCATCTATTTATTAGAAGTTAATATGAGCTTATTGAATTTTTATAAGCTATTGTGCAGGACACTAGCCAATGCCCAATGGTTCATTATGACCATTTTGACATTTATTATCACGTCTATGCACACTCTTTTATTGGAAGTTTGAAGTAGGACTGGAATAATTGCTAGATGAGTATAATAGAATGTGCTCAGCTATATGTTACACTAAAAGCATTCCCACTTTTTCTGAATGCAGCACTCAGCAATCTTTTTGCTCATTATGTCGAAGCATGGAAGACATGGTATTCTGAATTTGCTCAAGGCAGCAACATCATGCAACAGCACTTTGGCCATTCTGTTAACCATTTTTTGTAGGCAAATTATAGGGTCAAGCATTGCAGTTCCTAGTGCACGCTTGTTTATTTTACCTGTACAATCTGTTAAAAGAGGGGAAACAAAAAGACATGATCGGGCCTAGGGTTCATTGTATTTACTCAATGCAGGATGTCTTTAGGCTATTTCAATCTCTCTAATAGAAACATCATTATCATCTCACCTGTGAGTTCTTTATTGTTAATTGTTGTTTATGTGCTTACCTCTATGTGGTTTCTGAAACTTTATATCTGTCACTGGCCACGCTGATGAAACTCCTCATAATGATGAAGTAATCTTGCACATGTCTATCACGAAAAAAAAAACTGTATTCAAATACAATCACACAAATGTCATTCATTTGTTCCTATTTGTTGTGACCATATTCCTTGCTACAGTCCAGACGCTACAAAACAGAGTGTCTCCAGGCCTGGCCTGTGTGGCTGTATTCAGAATATGCAAAGACAGCCCAATCATCTTGCCTCAATTGTATCCAGATGATGTAAGGACTGCCCATACAACCAAAATATTGGGATCACAGTTTATGGGGCCTGCGTTTCTGGAGCTTTTCAATTAATGGTGACCAGTTCACGCAAAAAAGAAGCTCTGTTATTTTGAGTAAATGCATCTGACCAAAATACTACTGTAAAGCTCTATCACTATCATGCGCGCGCTAGCCGCTACTAGGATGCTTTGACCCACCGAGCGCTATACAATGCTTGAAAAGGATGGCTGATTGAGACATTGTTCCAATTGACTGGCTCCTCGCCATTGCTTTGGGTTGTTTTGAATAAAGATGTTTAGTTGGCTACTTGCCTTTTGGTTCGTCCACCTAATAATTTTAACCAAATATTTCCCCAACGTCATCGACAGGAACACTATCCACCAACCATTCATGATGTTTTGCTTGGATTATGGAGGGCATCTCAACTACAGAGCTGTTTTCTTGGCTACAAACTGATTTGGTTTTGTTCTTAGTAAATTTTAAATCTTGGTGCAAATAAGAAAATTATAATCTACATGCAGATGCAGTCACTTCTGCTACTAATAATTTTTCATGAGTGAGAAGAAGAAACAAAACAGTACATTTTTTCTTGCTTCAAATATAATTCTGCCAACCAGGCAATGGTTTATAATCGAGAAAAGTTGTGCAGATCAGATACCATACGAAACTGATATTAAAAGGTCAACCAGATGCACTTGTTGTCCAAATAATATCCTCTTGTCAATTGTCGTTTGTCATTTGTTTAACCATATCGCAAATCTATATATACAGTACTTTATTATAATCATCTAAATAAATATAAATGTTGAACCAATTAAATTACAGCATCGCGCACAACTACGGGGGCAGAGGCATTCGCGGTCTGCGCCGCCAGCCTTCCTGTCAAGCTCAGCGGCCGCAGGCCAAACCAACCTCTCCTTAAGAATCCAACAACTCCGCGAATAAAAATCTCCCGTCTATCTTCTTCCTTCCTTCCTCCCCCCTCCGTCCCAACACACCCGCCCCGCATCCAACCCGAAACCCTAGCGGATCGTCGCCATGGCCGCGGCCGCCCTCCTTCGCCGCATCCCCGCCGCGCGGGCCCCGGCCACGGCCTTCATGGCGGCGCGCCCGATCTCCGATTCCACGGCGGCGCTAACCATCGAGACATCTGTCCCTTTTACCTCCCACCTCGTCGACCCGCCATCGCGCGATGTCACCACCACCCCCGCCGAGCTCGTCACCTTCTTCCGCACCATGTCCCTCATGCGCCGCATGGAGATCGCCGCCGACTCACTCTACAAGGCCAAGCTCATCCGCGGGTTCTGCCACCTCTACGACGGCCAGGAGGCTGTCGCCGTCGGCATGGAGGCCGCCATCACCCGCGGCGATTCCATCATCACCGCCTACCGCGACCACTGTACCTACCTCGCCCGCGGAGGGGACCTCATCTCCGCCTTCTCCGAGCTGATGGGCCGTGAGGCCGGCTGCTCCCGCGGGAAGGGCGGATCTATGCATTTCTATAAGAAGGATGCCAATTTCTACGGCGGGCACGGCATCGTCGGCGCGCAGGTGCCCCTCGGATGTGGCCTCGCCTTCGCTCAAAAGTACAAGAAGGAGGACACCGCCACGTTCGCGCTCTATGGTGACGGTGCGGCTAACCAGGGACAGCTCTTTGAGGCTCTCAACATTTCGGCTCTCTGGAAGCTGCCTGCCATATTGGTCTGCGAGAACAACCATTGTGAGTTCGTGCATCAATTCCGGGAATCGGGGTTCGATCGTGTTCATCGTGAGAAATATGACGTGATCTGGGTTTGATTTCTGTTGTATAGATGGGATGGGAACAGCGGAGTGGAGGGCAGCGAAGAGCCCTGCATACTACAAGCGTGGTGACTATGTGCCTGGATTGAAGGTACTTATTCTTTGGGTGAATTCATGATAGCTGGCAGGCATGATAAATTTGGTTTTTGTTTGTGGCATGTCTGGTTGTTTATTATGAGTGTGTGATATTATGAGTGCGTGATATGTTTGATTCTTTAGGGTCGTTTTATATGTGGCCTTTGACTCTAGGTTCTCTGTGCTGCACCCTTTAGTTGCTGAATAGAGCTTGTTCATTGATCAAAGTATAGGCATACAGTTGAGTGAGGATGGCATACAGTTGAGAGGAAAAAAACATCTTGTATTGATTTTCAATTATATATCCAGTCCCCGTATATTGAGTTAGCTCCGCTTTGACTGTTAAGCCAATAGCTTAAGCTTGTATTTCATGTTGGCATTAGTTTTAGTGTTCGCTACAAATATAACTAAATCATATTTTGTGCAGGTTGATGGAATGGATGTTCTTGCTGTGAAGCAAGCGTGCAAATTTGCAAAGGATCATGCTGTTGCAAATGGCCCAATTGTGAGTAATATGCATCTTTGCTGACTTCTGTTATTTGGATGCACCAGCCCATGTTGGAGAACTACTATTAGGCGTTTGGGGTTGGCTTTGCTTTCTGATGTTGGCAGGTTTAGTTGTTAAATTCGCATGAAGAACTGGAAGAGTAGACCAAAATTTGAACATAGTAGCACTGCACTCAACGTTTTATACTGAGGAAACATAATATATGATGATTCTACGAGAACTTCCATTGTCAAAAACTTACACAATTTGTTAGCGTTATTCCAGCTCTGCAGTGGTTACTAATGGTTGAACTACCCTACATGGTTGCATATATTATTTGTCTGCTATATCCAACATTGGCCCTGTTTGGGACCGCGGTCTGTGGTCGCGCGGTGCGGGTAGCCTAACTGTGGCTCCATGGTCCGCGGTATTTAGGAATCTGCAGTAGAGTTCAATCCTACGGTCAGTCTCTTGTGTGGTCTGAAGAATCATGGATACCACGTACGTTGGTGTGATTCTTCACTTCTTTCGGCTGTTGCCGCGAGAAACACGGTCCCAGACAGGGCCATTGTAGGATTGGGTTAGCATTTTTTTTTTTTTTTAAAAAAAGAGGTGGTGCAATTAAAATGACAATGTGTGTAGCTGTCTGCTAAAGAGTGGTGTTGATCAATGCAGCTGTACACTGTAAGCTACTGTTATTGATCCTTGTTTACTTGTGAAATATGAAAATAACTATACAATGATGCTAACAATGTGGTCAATGCATGATTCAATCATATGCTAGTGCTTTGTGTTTATTACCCTAGACACCTGTATAGTCCACAACGCACCGTGGCACATCATAGGTGTTTTGTCGACCTAGCCTGCTAGGCACTGGTCTGCCTTGCTACTAGAGGAACACCCTGTTACGCAAACTTAGTAACTTAAAATGTGCTGCTGCTGCTATTTGTTACCAAAGGTACATTAGGTGGTTGAATACACATGCTCAAGTGTTATTTCTGATAACTTGCTTGCTTTATTTGTTGGTTCTTGATTATTTTTTTCATGTGCTTAATGGTTACTAAAACCCTCATGTTCTATGTATCTAGGTCCTTGAGATGGATACCTACAGGTACCATGGCCACTCTATGTCAGATCCTGGAAGCACTTACCGCACCAGGGATGAGATTTCAGGTGTCAGGCAGGTAAGGTTGTTTTAATCTTTCAATTTGAAATTTAATTAATGCTATGAGTGTTTCAATTAATTGTGTTACAATATCATCAGGAACGGGACCCAATTGAAAGGGTTAGAAAATTGCTTTTGAATCATGACCTGGCAACTGCTGCTGAGCTCAAGGTACAGGTTCTTCTGGAAATACGTAGAGTATATAAATTTGTAATTGAAGCATAAAGAATGTTTATAAGGCCAATTTTTATCAAAATATTACCCCTTTCAGTTCATATAGATTGTTTAACACACTTATTATTTTCTCAGGATATGGAGAAAGAAATCAGGAAACAAGTAGATGACGCCATTGCTAAAGCAAAGGTCTCATTGCATTAAGATACGCTTTTATGGTTCTTTTGGCTTCAAATTAGTTATGCTTACCACTTCATATGCTCCTCTTGATCTGCAGGAAAGTTCTATGCCTGATACTTCTGAGCTCTTCACAAATGTTTATAAGAAGGGCTTCGGGCGTGGAGGTAAGTTGTCAAAAAAAAAATTTATCTTAGTTGAAGTGCGGCCTTACTTGCATTTGCGACATCTAATATTTGTCCCAAACAAGTTGGAGCAGGATATGACACCCAGCTTCATTTCCCGCCTGAAATTATTTGCATTCTCTTAATTATGCGAACTGACATTAGTTTCAATTCTGAACATCTTGGCACTAGTAGATAGGGTTATTTGTAATGAGTTGAATTTCCCAGTACATATGTTCAACTATACAGATGGTAGTTTCCATTACTTGCAGTACCTCTTTTTTTATCACAAACACTTCTGTTCCTGACATTGGCATAGTCTTGAATCACAACATTAGTCATTAATTTTGATTGCACTGTTACTATGAAAGTGCTTAATATTTCCATTTAAATCTTTGAAAGCTGTCAATGGCTGCTTTTTTTATATAAAAAAGTAAGGTATGCGCAAGTTTTAGTAGTTTCTATGGCCAGAAAGTGTACTGTAGTCCCATTGTAATGGTAGCTTTTAGTTCATTTTTTACAAGAATCTCACATAAAAGTGCCGGAATGGGTGGTTTTGCCTCCTTTGTTGATGTCATATAATATAGTACTGCAACTACAAACTGTGCATTTTGGTCATATAGGCATGTGTGCTAGTTCTGACCTGAATCGCTGGTTGTGCAGTCATTTGGGCCAGACAGGAAGGAGTTGAGAGCTACCCTTCCGTAGGTTGGCAGCATGATGGCAGCCCCCGTGATATGATATGATATGATAGCCAGGAGAAATAAACATTGATGAAGGCCTCAGACATCGCTGGAATTTTTTGTTGGCAAATGAACCTGTATAGAGATGCATTGTCAGGAGGATAAGCTTCTTTGTTTTTTTTTTTTTTTTCATTTCTACAATTCAGTTTTAACTGCTGCTGGCCGGCTTCTTTATTGAAGCTCTTCGGTCCAAGAAAACCGAAGCTGGAGATTAAAGATTTGCTCACGCCTATCGTCTAGACCTGCCCACTCTTTGCCTGATCAGTTTCTACATTGCATACAGTGTGTCATTACACTTATACTGGTGGGTTAATTTTTTGTACCGAACGTGGTGCATGGATCGGACAGTTTGAATCAGATTATCGTGCACCACATTGTCAAAATCTCAACGTGTTTGGTCAGCGGAAGTAGCATGTCCGGCCTGAAACTATTCCTGCCAGGTTCGGACAGTGTCGTCCGACGGATTCGGAGAAACCGTTTTTAGGTCTTGGTTTTGGTTTTTAGGAATTAAACTTTCTTTTTAGTCCCAGGAACTAATAAAAAAAGTCCCTTTAAGAGAGTTTTTTAGAGACTATTAGAGGAAAAGTCTTAAAATAGTCCCTCTCGTTTAGTTTAGTCCTAGGAACTAATAAAAAAAAAAGTCATTCTAAAGAGAGTTTTTTGAATACTATTAGAGGAAAAGTCTTAAAATAGTCTCTCTCGTTTAGTTGAGTAGAGACTAAAAGAGATTTTTTTTTTTTTTTTTTTTTTTTTAGTCTTGAGACTAAATTACAAGCTGTACGCACTTCCATATGGTTGAGAGACGTCCTGAGTCCTCAAGGTTTCGCACGGGTTTCGAGCGCACTCGAACAGTGACGGCGGCCTGCACACCCGGAGGACTCACCGCCCGAGCTGCGGCACGACTTGCCACGTTTTTTGGTTGCAGAAGGTGCGGCCTGACGACGAACGAGTCCATGCCGAACGGCAAACCAAACGCGCCGCTAAGCCTGCAAACAGGTTCGGATCGTTCGGCACCGTTCGACACAGATGCTTCCGATAGATGCAGTGTTGCATTATTATTTATGGAGGATGCACCATTTTAGTTTTTTTTTTTTTTTTTCGAACAAGGGCATTTTAGTTTTTCTTATAAAAAAAAAAAAACGAAACATGCGTCAGTTCAGTTTTTCCGTTGGGGTCACTGCTCGGGCCTCGGACTGCGGAGCTTCTCGCTTTTGGAGGCCCAACAATTCACAGTGGGCTTTTCAGAAAGAAATTGTGTACTGTAGGCTGATGGGGCTTCTGCCACGGCTGTGACCTCTGGGTCTCGGCCTGTTGATAGGAACCAAATCCGAGCTGACCGCCCCAAGTCCCCCCTCCTGCTGCCACGCGCAGGTACACAGTACAAAGTAGCCGTTGGGCTGCCGTCAGACCAGCACACGAGTCGCGAACGCGATCTGATCGTCGTCGCCGCCGCCTCCGCGCACCGCGTCGCGGGACCGCTTCAAACCGGAGAGGCACACGCTGCCCCGCTGCCTTCGCATCGCGAGCTGCGTGCCGCCGGTGGGGATCAGATGAGTCGATCCAGCAGATCAGACTACCGGTCCAAAGTCCAAACCGTAGGGGTGCCAGCCAGACGGCCAGCGGCGCCACACGTCGCTCTCGGCACAGCTGACGACGCGACGCGAAGGCGGAAGGCTGTGGCCTCGCGGTCGCGCGCTCCAGAAAAAAGCAAAGGGAAAGCGCGCCGTGTGTGTACGTACGCCGCCGGTACGTGGCCGTCGCTGTAAGCGACTTCGGTGCTTGACCGCGTCGGCATAGGCCGCGGGAGAGACGTCAGCGACGAGACCTTTTACCGTTCCCCTACTTGACCGCCGGCCGAGTCCCGGCGCACCGCCGTGCGTCCGGCGGCTGCCCGTCTTGGCGACACGTGTGACGAGCCAGCCGGTCTCGCGTGTCCGGCGCTGATTGGTTGGCACGTCGCATGACCTCCCGTGGAATGCAGTACGTGCTCCGACGTACGACGCCGGCCTAGTTGGTTGTCCGTCGTAGCCTACCCCAGGGATGACGTCATGCGGATGTCACTGCTAGTACTCGCTCTAGACATCCGTCGCGACTCGTGGCCCCCTACCCCGGCTGCCACTACGACGCACGTTGACGAACGGCGAACGGTGTCGGTGCAAAGGAGGAGGAGCACAGCTCGCTCTCCGGCCCCCAGGGCTCTCCCTCCGTGCTAGTACGTGCTAGAGCATATTCTGAACTCTGAAGGCCCCTCTGCACAAGGCAACTAGAGCCACCGAGACCCAGCGAATCTGATACGTAACCACCGAATCCATCCAAATACTTTGGCTGATCAGCAGGAAGGCAAAGATAAAGGGCTAAACAATCCCTTCCCTCCCTCTCCAGCGACGAACTCTTAGTATCCAGATGCACAGTATAATATTCTTCGTTCACAAAAAATCGTGGACGCTCGAATCGAGCACACGCACGCACGCACGGGGACTTGCACGCGGCACATCATTGGAAGCAGTCAATAGCTTGCACGGGTGCCACGCACCAGCACCATCGGCTCTCCTGTTCCTGGATGGCCCGCCCCGCCCCGGCGCGAGCCCACCAGGCCAGTCGTTTTCCTGGTCCAAACAGCGCAAGGGGACACGCGACGGAAAGAACCCAAGAACGTTCCTGTTCCGCGGCACGCCCCACACCTACCTACGCGGCACCGTTCTGCTGATCGCCCCGGCCGCCTGTCATGGACACGCCGCCGTCTTCTTCGTTAAAACCAGTGCATCTGTCCGTCATATGAATGGCAGCTAGCCCAGGCCGGAGAAGACCCGAAAACTGTCCCGTTTCCTGCTGCTGCTTCGGTGTGATTTGATCTGGCTTCGATTATTTCCTCCGTTTTGTCTGTTCGTTCGGTGTGAACGTCGGTGTCGTGACGCGTTGGAGTGACTTCTCTCCTCCCTTCCTTTCAGAAGAAGCGGTCGCTGTCCGTTTTGTGCCTGCCTGCAAGTTAAAACGACCCAACGAAGCCGAATAAACCACCCAAACTTGTTCACAAGATTCACCGTGTTCTCTCGCGATCGAGACCCGCCCATCGATCCCCATCCTCCTTCCTCCGGTCGGTCAAGGAGCCGGAGCCCCGTCCAGTTTCGCGTAGCTGCTCGATTATGTAGTTGACAGGCATATGCTGTTTCGGCTACATTTCTCTTGCTTTCGCGTTAAGCCTACTTGGGGTTTGACTACCGGCCGCAACCCGGGCTTGCTTCAGTACTCATCAGTCGTTGTTTCAGTACCAGTTGCTTGGATGCTGATGACGAAGCAGAGACGTAGTACGTCTCAGCCCGGTGGCCGCCGAGCTGTCCGGCTTCCGGACTTTCCCGTGCGTGCGTCGCTTTTCCAGTGGCAAATTGCAACTGAAAGACGCGATGGGTGAGACAGAGACGCGGATCGATTCATTGGTACGTGGGGAAATGGGCGTCATTGGCATGTTTGATCGAGTAAGCTGAAGCTTATAGTAGAGTAGTAGTCGTATAGTAGTAGGTGTGCTGAGCCGGCGGGTATGGTGGCTGCTCTTGCTAATCTCCGTGATGGGGACAATCCCAATAAGCATATGAATAGATGCTCAAAAAAAAAAAACATATATGAATACATGCACGACCGAACGGTTCAGACATTGACGAGTGTTGTATAAGCAGTCAACTACAGAGAAATTGGGGGATTTGTTTGTTGGCAACGTATCTTTATGAAAACCAGAACTTTCATGAAAACCTATGTAAACCCACAAAAAAGTCATCTAAATTTATGAAAAAAAATCACATGTAGATGATATGATGATGCACACTCCTGTAAAATATCATGTTCAAACTCGACTTCGTTTGTGAGATATAAAAATAACAAATTTCTAACAAATCATTGAGCAGACTTTATGCCTTGAAATTTGTTATTTTTATATCTCACAAACGAAGTCGAAGCTTAGACATGATATTTTCTGTGATTGTGCATCATCATATCATCTACATGTGATTTTTTTTTCATAAATGCCTTAAAATTTGTTATTTTTATATCTCACAAACGAAGTCGAGTTTAGACATGATATTTTACAGATTATGCATCATCATATCATCTACATGTGATTTTTTTTTTTTTCATAAATTTAGATGACTTTTTGTCGTGGTTTGCACAGGTTTTTTCACAGAAGTTGGTTTTCATAGCATACGTTGCCTTGTTTGTTGGCAAATTAAATTGCCGGAATCAGCTTAGAGTTTTTTTTGTACTATACGTATAATACACCCTCCGTCCCAAAAAGAATGACGTTTTTGATTTTTAGATATCGTGTTTGACCATCCGTCTTATTTAAAAAAAGTTATATAAATATGATTTATTTTGTTATGACTTATTTTATCATTGAAGATACTTTAGCATTGATTTATTTATTTTATAATTTGCATAAATTCTGACAGCGACGTGAACTTCAGGGTGACAAGACGCTGCCAATTTTACCAACGTGTACAGTAGTAGGAGGTTCCTTATCCTACATAGGAATAGATATATTTTTCCTGAAAAGGACCCGGTAACCGGTTAGACGTAGATTACCCGGCAACATAGAAAGCCTTTGCCGCGTGGAAAACAGGAAAAGTATGGCAACCTGCATGGTTGGTACACGGTACTAGTAGTACATAGTGGTAGAAAATATTACCTCAGTAATCAGTATTTGTCAATCAATCAAATAAATTAATGAAGTTGTTACTGTGTGATGAATGATTCTCGTCAAGATCTGTTCTCAGTCCCCACACAGATCGCCAAGGTTTTTAAAATGTATCAACGTGTACGCCACTTTATGTGTGGAAAATGCCACAAGTATATTAAAAAACTTGTTCAGACTACGGGCCCCTCTTTTGTCCTTATAAAAAACTGCAAAACGAATTGGAGACATCCTCAACAACTCATCACATAGAAAACCAATAAAACGTGCAGGCCTGTCGCCTGTCGGCGTCGCAAACTCGCGATGCCATTCGTGTACAGCAGCCAGAAGAGAAAGGAATGTCCAGCTATTACGTGTCGAGGTCGAATTGTTTCTCGAAATTGTTGGTCCAGCCAGCAGTTTGAGTTTTCTCGATCGAGATTTTTGGTCCAGTAGTTTGAAGTAGCAAATGTTGTCACGCAGGAAGAAGCTGTGAGACGACGGCACCATGGGAAAACTTGGCAGCGACGTCAAGCATTGACGTTGGATGCGACCCGCGACCCAAAGGCCGGCCTTCGAGAACCATATGCATCCGTGTCTAGGCACAACTTTTCCGTGCGTGCCTCACGAGACCCTTTGCAAGCCTTCTTTCGGAAGCTACAGTTAAAGGAAAGGAAGAGCCAGAACCACAGCGGACAGACATGGGGTCACTGACCTCGACGGCGAGCAACTATCTCTGAATTCTGGTATATTTGTGCTGCATTTATAAAGAATCCTCCGAATTCTCAAATGCTCCCTCCCATTAAAGAGTTATATTTGGTGTGGAGAAACGCGACCACAGGCTATCCACATCATTCGGATTATTTTGGATCGCTCGATTCTCAATCCAACGGTGGAGCCGCCTCCCCGCCTCATATATATATATATCATCACTGGAACCCTAGACCTAGTCCCGCCTCCGCCTCTGCCTCTCCCGGCCATAGCCGCCTCCTCCCTCTCCCTCCTCTCTCCCTCTGGCGTGGCGGCGCGGGCGTGGGCGGCCAGCCCCTCTGCGGCGGCGAGCCTTGGCGGGCGGAGCGGAGCGGCGCGGCGGCGGCCCCCAGCGGCGGCGGCGGGTGCGGGCGGGGCGCGTTCCCGGCGGCGGCGCGGCGCCCGGCGCTGGCGGCGAGAGGGGGCGGCGCGGCAGCGCGCGCGGCGGCGGCACAGATCCGGTGGCGGCCGCGAGGGCGCGGCGTGGCGGCGCGTCCCCCACTCGACCTCACCGGTGCGTTCTTCGGTTCTGTCCAAAATCTCCTTGTCTCCATCCTCCAAAGATCTCGACCTCACCGGCGGCGGGTATCACGATGGTGGCGATGCTTTGGGCCGGCGGATCGGGGTGGCGGCGGCGGCCCGCCGCGTTCATCGCCCTCGGCTGCGTTCGGATCCGCCTCGTCCTCGCCTAAATCTTTCGTGAAGTCCACCGTCTCCGCCCACGGCGTTGTTATCTTCTCCAAGTCATCTTGCCCGTGACCCCCTCTCGCCCTTAATCCTTAGATACTACCTCTTCTTTTTCCTTGCGGAGATCCGTTCTAAGACCGGATTAAGGTACGATTCTTGTGATATCGCTCCAATCTAACTCGTAGCTATAGAAAATCTGGTATACATAGCTTTTAGTTGCCACTGATTTCATCCTATCACGCTTTCACTAGCTCGGGGTGTACATTCTTGTGGTTTTTTAGCGCATAGGATCTATTACTCTGTAAGGCTGATTCTTTGGGGGAAAAAATCACGCAAGTCCGACCCAAATTTCCGGTTTTAGAAGCCGCAATTACATAACTTGAATCCTATACCAAATTAGGAAAAGTCCAAAGCCAGTCTATTCTAGCAACCATGTGTGTTATTGCACTTTATGTGGTGACCGGATTGTTGTCTGCTTTCCATTTCTAGGCTTGAGTGATTGTGTGATTTAAACAGATTTACTTCTTGTTACTGTTTAGCATTTTCTTTACTCGATGTCACCGTGTAAGTGTAAGAGAAATGTACTTGACGAAATTGCAACAATTCTCTTGAGCTTTGAGCCTCCTGTTAGGTTTACATTCTAGATTTGTGAACTTAGCAAAGGTGACTCTTGTGTCCACCTGTTTAGCTCACTAGATCTCTTGCGATGCAGTTCAAGAAGCTAAACCTAAATATATTTATCAAGTTTAACATTTAACACCTTTGGGAGTACATAACATTAAGAAAATGCACGATAAAGTGATAAGTGATATAAAGTCGATACTCGGTCGGATGACCTGAAAGCGACAAATGTACAAAGGATAATGTTGGATTATAGAAGCATGAGCTTTTTTAGTTACGCACTGTGATTCGAGACCGTCCAAAAAGGTATAATGTAGTCCTACCTGATTGTCTTTAATATTAGCTCGTTTTTGTTGTATGCACTAATTTCTATTGATGTATCATTGCTTCGCGCGCACCGAAATGGAAAATTTAGTTCTACACTGCGTGATTCGAGAGACCGTCCAAAAGAAGACCATTAATCTAAAATGAAATGAAATATGGATACTTTCTAGCTTATTCTAAATATCAATACGAAAGAAAAAAGGTAAGCTTTGTGTCTATAGACAGTTTATAGCTATCATTGAAATGTATTACGGTTTTATAAATGAAGTTGGTGGGATAGCTTATATCTTAGACTAGACAGGGTCCCCACGGTGTAGTGTGGTATTCTTCGGTTGGAAAGAATGTCATGAACTAATCCAAGCAAGAAGAATTTTTTTCGCTTTTCATGGTGATGCTTCTGAATGACATGTCAGCTTAGATGACCACATCAAGGGCCGAAAAAATATCCTCCTTCCCATATAGAGAATTTTTGTTTACCATCTAATCCCCATTGATCTGTCACAAGCTTTTTTTAACTCATACAAAAAAACATATGCACCCCCTGTCAATTTATTTCAATGAAGTTATTTTTACCCTACTGACTTGGAAATGGCCTTGTATTTTCATTGTTAAATTCAAAGATGTTTTTTTTTTTTTTTAAACGATATCGTATTTCGGATATAAGGAAACCAAAGTACAAATACTGGACACGCATAAAAAGATACGCCGTACCATGATACATACAGCAACAACATTTATAGAACCCCGGAGCGGATGAAACTCATATGAAGAGCATACCAACCGGTTGTTGAAAAATGAAAAATAATGAGTGTTAATTTGCATATTTCCAAAGCGGTGTCCAATGACAAGTCAGTATGCACTGATTTTTTTGAGCCGTAGTAGGGGCGGGTAAACACTTGATCATTTTGCAATACATTCTCTGTTTCTCAATAAGCAATACATTCTCTGTTAATTTGCATAATAATAGTGTATGCTTGTAGGGCTTTGATATCTTTCTTATATCTTGGTTATGGTTTACCATGTCTTTTGTTTTGCCTAATTCATTTGCCTCAATAAGCAAAATAATGTCCGAAAAAGGTGCGTAGATTTAGAGTAATTTTAGGATTGGTTGATAGATGCCGTTGTATTTCAGCATTATTTTGTGTTACGATAATGATGCTTAGTGTGTTGCCGTGTCCGTGTCGTTCCTCCGTTCAGCAATAATGTCTAAAAAAGCATGCTCACCTGAGCCATCGGCCTCTCTTGCTACACCAGGCTAGCACTCTATCTTCACCGGACCTTTCGGATGTATGTCTCTTATTCACTTTGCTCATGTCCCTTGTTTCCTACAATTGTTCAAGAGTTTGCATGTATGATGCTCATGTCCCTTCTTTCCTGCACTCCACCGCCCAAGCTTGATGGCCTTGAGACACCGGTATTGTCAAAGAAGCACAAGAGAGGGTAATAGATTACCTCTAACTCTTAACACATTTAGACTGTATCTTTTCATCCATGCCTAATCGCTACTAATGCACGGTGACCCGTCCAAAAAGCAACAATCACATTTCCTCTGCCGCAAGCTCGTTCTAGATCATGATGATGTGATTACAGATGCTTTGTGTAGAGATCACAGTATGATCTAGGGTATGAATTAACTATGCTAAATATAGGTATGATAGTTATACATACAATCTAGCTTGGTGCTGACTGATGCTTGGGTGCGTCCCCTCGAGACTATTCAAGGCAAAGAAAGAAACCGCTCTTTATGCTATTTATATGCCAATGGGCTGTTGAGACTCGTATGCTAGGATTTTGGTATTACGTATTCTCGAGTTATGCTACTCTATATGCTCGAGAATGTGCTCCTCTATATGCTCAAGTTCTCGATGCTCAGTATGCCTGAATGTTTTGATTCTTTCTTACCATTGTATGCAGCGTGCTATCTTTAGATATTGCTCGCGATATCTTTGCGAAAAGTTAAAACATGTTTCGCACAATGAATCACTATGTTATTTTGCTAACAAACTGATGTAGCAAATGACCATGTGTGATGCTTGATGTAGCATATATTACGGACATGTTTCGAGAATGAATCGTTTAGTAGTATTTGTGGTTTGAACAATGGCACCGTGTACTTACGAATGTTGACATTTGGTATCTATAATCCGCCATAAGCTTTCCAAATATTTGGTGGCCCCAATTCTCGCTACAAGCATGGTATCTAATATCTATGTGATTCTCTTTCCAAATGTACGATTGTGTTGACCTGAACATCTACCTAGCCTCCCCGTAATATTTAGATCATGTTTTTACGTAATATGTAGTTCATGTTTAGACATCCGGTATCTATGTTGCATCCGTATTGTAATATTTGCTTCATGTCCGAACATTTGGTATTATAATATTTAGCTCTCATATCCCGACATCTAATATCTATGTGCATTCTCTTTACAAATACCGTTGTGGCCATTGCTCTCGCATGGCGTGGGCGCGCGCAGAAATCACTAGTTATTATGTGGCGTCGTATGGTCCCTTTTTTTTTCCATCATTTTGAGGACCAGCAAGTTGGCCACGAGCGTAGAGGAGGGACTCTTCCAACACGGAAACCCTTTCTCTTCTAGAGATACTAGGAAAGGCAGTAGTTTGCTCTTTTTCAGATGGTCAACTAACAAATCAAACACAAACAACGTAATGTTCATACTGTTGTCTAGAAGCTTCTCGCGTCCGGGCGCTGCCTCTGGCGAATTGCAAAAGAGCATTTTGAAAATTGTATATAATATAAATTAATAGAAATAAAATCCCTTCACATAACAATGAGAATAATATTTACTCCCTCCGGGTTGGTATTAGAAGTCGTTTTGGACAAGGTTTTGGTCAAACATTGGGAATATAAATCATCAATAACTTTTAAGTTGTTGAGTTTGTAAATGTAGAAATTATATGAATAGATTTGTCTTAAAAAGTATTTCGATAAAAGTATACATATGTCACATTTCTATAAATATTTTTATGATAACAAGAGGTCAAAGTTGTGTTTTTGGAGGCCGTATCATTTGTCCCTAAACGACTTTTAATACCAGCCCTGGGGAGGTACTATATACTATGTTTCAGCCTCCTCCATCATGAATGGGGATAAATCAGTATCAAGTTTGATTCACATTTTTTAGGAAAAAGAAAAGGTACATTTGTGCACGTTTGTTGAGCACGCTACCGGTAGGTATACATCGGCGGAGGAGGACGAACATGGAGGTGAATGGAACCAAGCAAGTGGCGCCACGTTTAGGTCAGCCTGCCTGTGCTCACCTAAAAGCGGTCACTGTTCTCTGGGTCCCACAGGCCACAGCGTGCGCCGTCTTGGGCCCCGAGGGAGGCTGGGCCTGAATAGACCGCGCATCATCAGGGAATAATAATACCGTGTGAGCGAAATTTGACGGGACACCCTGGCGGCACCAATCCTAAAAATCAGAGTACGCTACCAATTTGATTTTTCTTGCCACTTTATAAAAAAATGTTAAATTTATTATGTATACGGGCGTGTGGTATAAAAGAATATTGGGCATCATATCACATGATGGAGCACATACGTATAAATATCGTGTGTTCATATAAGCATGCTAGGCAACAAGATTTGCCATCGACGTCTTTCTCCTCAAAAAAAATAATTAAATCATGTTGACTTTTAAGATGTCATGTTTTGACCGCCGCCTTATTCAAATTTTTTATATAAACATCATCCATTTTGATGTGACTTAGTTTATTATTAGAGATACTTTAATAATAATTTATTTATTTCCTAAATTGTATAAATAATTTGAATAAGACGAAATGGCAAAATGATGTCTTAGAGTCAACATAGTGAATTATTTTGAGACGGAGGGAGTACGTGTATATATGTGTACATTTTGTCACACGCGACGAGTTGCATCAATGGAACTTGGCAGCTTTGCATAGATGCAGCCTGGCTAATTAAGGGGTAAGTAGCTATATAGCATTTTGCGTGCCAACAAAACATCATATGTCACAGTTCGCAGAACATGTTGCTATAGTGCTATCAGCTGCAAATCCAGCAAAAGTGTACCAGTAACACACATATGCTTCTCTCCTTTCCTTTTTTCCCCTTTGGAGCAAATTACAATAATTTTCTGGCAGTTTATATTGGAAGGTGAACTAATATTTACCCCATAACAATGTCGTCTGTACCCCGTTATGACTTTGTCTACAGTAAGTATGCACTTACCACGCCGCGTGAACTTTCGATGGCGTCATCATCGTGGTGAATTCCCTGTCAAGGCTGACTATTTTGTGACCTTGATAATGGACAATTTAGACCACAGCACAAAACACAAAGCGGATTAGTATTTCAAATGCGCGGCTCGATCCATCATGCATCTCCATTCAATTTGACTCCCCCAGGATTAGTGGATCTCTACGGAACAAATAGCTGTGCAGCAAAAGCAAGTCCAGCAAGACTGCAGCTGGTGTCAATTTGCCCGGCCATTGCTTCCAACGACATTGAAACCCACGCACGACGCATAGACCAACCAAAGCTAGTTTACTCCACTACTTTAATTTTAGCAACCAAATTGGTTATACAAATCGCAGTCAATTACGAGCTGATGGATGAGCGCTCTCCATTTGCAGATGCCGCCGCTCTCTGCATTCCTATCCTAGAGACAGCTGCGGCGGAGCAGATTGTGCACGCCCTCATCACGCATACATGTACCCTGTTCGTACGTGCGTACGTTCACGATCGTTTCGCATGGATTAGGCCGTCCAGATTGTTAAACTTATTTTTTTGGCAGTTTCGTTGTCGGGTGGAAGACGCTTAATTAAGCGCCAGCCACTTGGCAATTTTTTTGGTAGCACAACAGTAAACAAGCCCCTGTCACGGGCTTCCTAGCTCGCTCCATCAACCTAACCTGTGGCCGTTACCAACAGCAGCACTAGTAGTATAGAATAATAATAAACCAACCAGAGAACACTGGAAAGACGTGGAAGAGGTGTGAGCTGCATACGTACGCGGGGGGTGTACGAGCAGAGTACGCGTCGCCGTACCGTACGTAGTACAGCTGGAGCCGGAGCTGCTAATCCCGGCCGAATTAGCCCAGCGCAGCTCGTTAACCACGCCGTAATTACCCCCACCCAACCGATGGCAATTGCGATTGCAGACGATGAACTACGCGTAGGCAAGGCAAGCAAAGAGGAAAATTCCGAAAGCCAACGAAGCGCACGTGGGACCCACCTTCCACGCGTGCTTTATTGGTAACGCCACATATAAATGTCCCCGATAAAACGACTCGGCCGATCGACCCAGCCCACCCAGGCTGCCATAGAGGAGGCGACGGAGAGGGAGGCGAGGCGAGAGGGAGGGATCCAGCGAGCGGAGCGGACGCGGACGCCACCCGCGCGTTCACCTACGCGCAGGCAGGCAGGCGCATACACCACCAACGACGCCGACCACTTCTCCTTCCAGGGAGGGAAGGGAACCGGACCCGACCCGACCCGACGCCCCCGAGGCGAGGGCGAGCGGTGATCCCCTCGGCGACTGGGCGTCGGCAGCGGCCATGGCCTCCCCGGCGATGTGGGCCGGGCTGGTGCTGGTGGCGTTATTGGCCGCATCGGGGCCGGCGGCGGCCGCGGGGCTGCCGAGGTTCGCCGAGGCGCCCGAGTACAGGAACGGGGAAGGGTGCCCGGCCCCGGTGGCGGGCGCGGGGGTCTGCGACCCGGGCCTCGTCCACATCGCCATGACGCTCGACGCGCACTACCTCAGGGGGCTCCATGGCCGCCATCTACTCGCTGCTCAAGCACGCCTCCTGCCCGGAGTCGCTCTTCTTCCACTTCCTCGCCGCCGAGGGGCGGGGCGCGCCGCCCGTCGCCCTCCTCAGGGCCGCCGTCGCCGCGTCCTTCCCGTCCCTGCGCTTCGAGATCTACCCGTTCCGCGCCGACGCCGTCGCCGGGCTCATCTCCGCGTCCGTGCGCGCAGCGCTCGAGGCGCCGCTCAACTACGCGCGGAATCACCTCGCCGACCTGCTCCCGCGCTGCGTCCCTCGCGCGATATACCTCGACTCCGACGTGCTCGCCGTCGACGACGTAAGGAGGCTCTGGGAGACGCGCCTGCCCGCCGCCGCGGTCGTCGCCGCGCCCGAGTACTGCCACGCCAACTTCTCGCGCTACTTCACCGAGGCCTTCTGGAGCGACCCCGCCCTCGGCGCCAGAGTCTTTGCCGGCCGCCGACGCGCGCCCTGCTACTTCAACACGGGCGTCATGGTCATCGACCTCCGGAGATGGCGCGTCGGAAACTACCGCCAGCGCATCGAGCGCTGGATGGAGATGCAGAAGGAGAAGAGAATCTACGAGCTGGGCTCCTTGCCCCCCTTCTTGCTCGTCTTCGCCGGCGAGATTGAGGCCGTCGACCACCGGTGGAACCAGCACGGCTTGGGCGGCGACAACGTCTTCGGCAGCTGCCGCCCTCTCCACAACGGGCCCGTCAGCCTCATGCACTGGTCCGGCAAGGGCAAACCATGGGACCGTCTCGACGCCGGCAAGCCGTGCCCGCTCGACCACACCTGGAGGTCGTACGACCTCTACATTGGCGAGAATGATTCATCATCAGCATCAGGGCCGTCCCGGTCAGCCTTGTCATCGTCGGCGGCATGGTAGAAAGTTCAGACATACACAATAATTCTTTGAATTTGGGGATGCCGTGGTTCTGCCGGTAATGGAATTGCCCATTGCCACTGCTGCCACTGCTGCTGCTGCTGCAGGCCAGCTGCCGCCTTCGGCTGTACAGGGGAGGGGCGGTATACAGATTGCAGCAGCAGCAAGGGGATGAAGACAGTGAATAGGGGTTGGAGCAAATTCTTGTTCATTTTGCACTATGATTCAGATTGATTCATTAGGCTCTGGTTTGGAGGTTGTGACGATCATGGGTTGGAAGGAATTACTTGATTGGTGGTGTACAATTCTTGGATAGGATAAAGGTTTCAGTTTTTGGTCTATTAGTTCAGATTTGTTTCATTTACATGTCTATTCAGTACAGTCGTATAATATGGATTAATTAAATTGATTTCAAACAATTCGAGTGCATTTCTCTCGTCTTGTGCCTTTGCTGAAATCTTGTTCTATATGTGACTTCCATCATCCAAACTGGCCTCTGATGTCCTGCAAATTGCTCTCTTCGTTGCCATGTTTATCTATGTTTGGAATCTAGGATGGGACAATGGTTTGCTCTTCTGGTTTTGCTTATTATGCTAAGCAAGAATGGCCTAATTCATTTGTCTCCTTGTCGTCTTATTATGCTATATAAGCAAGAATGGCCTAATTCATTTATCTCCTTGTCGTCCTTACTTCATTCAGAATAGCCTAACATGCTCTAGTTGTGGGCTTCTGGCATTGTTAGCACTGCCTGTCTGCTGTTATTAGTTCTACAACCTTTGGTTCTTCAACACCTCACAAGCTTGGGCTAATGTTTGATTCCTGTGTTCACCTGTTGCTGAATGAATGAACCTGAAATGCTGTTTCCTGTGTTCTGGAAGTTTGGTATTGCTTCCAAGATGGTGATGACTTGTTTCATTTGACTGGTGAGCTGTGGCCAATGGTGTTTCTTCAGTGTTACACATATGCAGGGGCATCAGGAATACGCGAGGATCTTTACAGATGGGTGTGCACAAAAGGGAGCTGAAAAGAAAGGAGAATAGCAATAATATTGAAGTTAGTTAGGATGAACCTTTTATATCAGAAGGTGGAGGCGTAAGGACGGGGACTTCTCAACAGACTCATAATACAGTGTTAATACTGCCTCTAATCATCCAACTAACGCCACCTAAATGTGCACAAAACCAGAGCGAAAGATGGCCTCTCTTTAAATTATCAGCCACAGGCGATGGAATCTTTGAAAGCTGACCGCAGGAGTGTGCTGTAGGATTGTAAGGAAGGATCACTATCATTTGAAACCTGACATAAACATCAAAGTTCTGAAGGCTGTGTTTTTCTGAAGTCGCGGCAGCGGCATCAGCAGCATCTCAATTATGTTTTGTGGTGATTGGTGCCGAGGCTGAAATGCAGCGGCCGGACAGGCATCCTCCACATGCAGCGACATCTTTCAACTTGAGCAGCTGTAGGCTTCAGTTGCAGCTGGACTGGACCTGGACATGTTGCTCTTGCTCCACTACACTACAGACCAATAACTGTGATTGGTATCTAGGATTCTGAAAGAAATAAATCACTCTCCTAAGTTGCCATGGTCGGTCCCATGCCGCGCTGGGAGAAACTGAGGCCGCTACTTGCGAATCGGACGCCTCTCGGTGCACAATATCATCTTGCTCACCACATCGCTTGGCAAGGGTGTAAGGCTACACTGTACACAGCTGACCAGGCTGGAGGCTGGCAGTGACCAGCTGGAGAGCTGGAAACGCAAGGCAAGTGCAACTAATGATTGCCTGTATTCTCCTCCCTCCTGCTTGGCCACTGCCCCTTTTCACATTTCGTTTCTTTCATTTATTTATTTTATAAACAGTCCATGGCCCTTGTGAGTGCGATGAACTCCATCCCCACACCCACCCACCAGTGGTAGTCATCAACCACCCTACGCCATTGTATTCAATTCCTTTCACATGCTTCATACCCGTACGTACTCTACTCCCGGGACGGGGACGGGGCCGGACGACGGACAAGAGCACGAGTTCTTTTAGGCCGGCCGGACACGGACACTGCCAATGCCAATGTGCCATGCCATGCCAATGACGCCAATGTGTCATGCCATGCCAATGATGGGCACTGCCCAACGACATCGCCCGGCCTACTACTGTGATCTTTAGAAGATCGCTGTTGCTCGATCGCCCTTGTGGTTCATGCACGTCAGGCCGTCCGGCCACACCACCCTCCCCTCCTGGAAGCTACCGGTTTCCCGTTCCAGCCACTATTATGGGCAGGTGCAGCGCAGCTCCGGTTGGTGTGCTGCCGCCGCGGTGTCGGCCGGCAGCCCGCCACCGATTCCAACCTCCCAATCCCGTGTCCGCGAGCGGAGGACGCCGGAGCGCCTCGGAAGTTTCGGAGCGTGCGCGTCCGGGTCGCGGTCGTGGCGATCCGCATCCGCTGGCGCCGAGCTCGTTCAGGTTCACGATGGACGTGATGTGTTGGGGCCAGTGCTGTGGATCAATGCATGGAGGTGATGGCGTTTGGTGGTCGTTTGGAGCCTAGCATTTGCGCCGAACAGAAAAGCGTTCAGGCTACCGCAGAGGTTTCGTTAGGGGATGATTGCGTGCATTGCAGAGAGACGGATGGCATTGGCATGGCAGCAGGAGATGGCGCCAAAGGCGTCCTGTCTTTTTTTGCTTCGATGAAAAGTGTGGTACAGCACTTGAGATGAGAGCAAGTGATAATAATAATAATAATTATCGCAGAGAGCATAACAAACTCGGGGTCGAGGCACCTAAAAGCCAACCACCGAGAGCCACTGAGCAGCCCCTGTGTCCACCGAATAACATCAGTTCCTATCGTTATTATTGTAATGGCGGACGACGACGTCAAGGACTCAAGGCAAGTAGGCAACAACACTGTAACGACAATCGTCGGCTACACTGGCATCAGGTCCTGCTGACTAAGCGCGGATTCTGAGTTACATTCACAGGAAAACCGTTTGAATTCAGCAGGAATCGGGGCAAATCTGAGTTAAATTCCGAATGCACCTGAAAATGGTTGAAGGCTTAGATCACTGTCGTGCAGGCGTTCGTCCTCCTAACACTATCAGTTCCCAACGACTTCTTCTCGATCCACGTCAGTGATTTTTTTTTAAAAAAAAAATTCTTGCCGTCATCAATAATTAAGGAGCATAAGAACAAAATGGTGGGGCTATATATGCACGGATCATCCACCAAAGTGTGAAAACCTTTGGAACATGTAGCAATGATTTCTACGCGTCACTACGACTGGGGCTGTGACTGTGACCGAGCTAGACATTGATTAGCAGGTTTGGTTAAGCAACGAACAGGAATATGACAGCTCGGTAGGTCACCAAAAATGCGTGCAGGTAAGCTTACTCCCAGGACGAAAGGAATATCACAGACAACGGGTTAGGAAGGAGTACCGAGTACAGCCGGCAGGCCGTCCTCCATCGCATTCGGTTCGGTGCACCAGCCAGCAGGCCTATGCCTATCTCCAAAGGAGTCTCAAGACTAGACACTGAAGTGCAGTGCAGGAAACTAGTCGTCAGTCTCCCGTGACGCAGCGTGGATTTGGTGAGGTAGTAGTATTTTTTTCTCTCGATGGGGCCATTCACCCATGTTTCTGAGGTAGTAGTATTAGTATGGTACTCCGTACCTAGCATTTGTCATTGATCCCACCTTACTTTGTCGTCAAAACTCAGCATGTGAAAGATACCGTCCAAATTGCCAAGTTCTGGCACTGAAAAGTTAAAAGATAATTTCAGTACGAGGGTAGTGAAACAAATGGTGCCGATTCATGGACAAGTTGTTGCACGGGTGATATCACAGAGAAGACAACGAGTACTACATGGCATGCACAGGCTGATCAAAGAAGAGTACCAAGTCTAGTAGTCTACTCCAAGGCATCAGATACTTGGGGTAGAGGCCGGGGCACTCTCTTGCTTGACTCCTAAGCTTGTGGAACAATCACAGATGCAAGCCTCGCGTTCCAAGGCTGGTCCTGCAGAACACAAGAGGGAATAAAGCTATCTATAATACTAGTACTTAGTACCAAGCTAAGCTAGGCCCAATGATCATTAGAGAATCGAGGCTTAGAGTTGGAGGGCGAAACTGAAAGCCAGATGGAAAGGAAGCTAACGTGCGCATCCCTCGAGAACAGGACACGAGAGGGCAGAGGCAGCAGATCCAACCAAGCACAGGCGTCCTTGTGTCCAAGTTCTTTGCCTGTACCGCAGCATCAGCAAGGGAAAAAAGCAATGCCCATGGACTGGACAGAAAGGCAAAAGTCACAAGGGAGGGCATCAGCCGGGAAGCATGATTTGTTTGGTCATTTGGACAAAAGCTGCCGGTGTTTTGTAGCTCTATCCAGTGACACTAGCATAAGGCCTTTTCTCCTACTGCCGTGAACGAATTGGCCCATTTCTTTCTAAGCCTGGCCCATAGTACAGCCGAGCAACGTGCTAAGTTAGGACAGGCCTTCCTCCAGCCGTATGCCCGCAGGCCGGCCTTCCTCCACACGCAACGACGCAACCCAAACCCAACAGCAACAATAACGGAGCCGGGGGGCACCCAGCAGCGCGTGCAAGTCTCACGCCCCACGGCCCCCACCTCGTCCCACATCCATCCCGCCCCATGTCAAATTTCCATCCCACCTCGTCACGCCGATGGCGCCGCGTCCGCGTCCGCGCCTTGATCCCCAGGCCCCAGCCACCCCGGAGCCGCCCGAGTCCTAGGCGCAGACGCCTCCCGCGGCCCGGACGCGATTCACGCCGCCGCGCGCGCGCTGCCGCTTATCCTCGCCGGTCAACGCGCCAAGGTCCTGAGGCCTTGCGCACAAGCAGTTTGTGAGATGTGAGATTTTATTATTGATTTGTTTGCGAACTTCAAAGGAGCTGTGATTTGTATAACCAAAAACAATTTTATTTCATGTTGGTGTGCGTTTGTTGTGAACATTTCTCTGAGTCATTTTTTTCCAAACTTTACTGGCTATGACTGACATTTAACTTTCTTCTTCAGTTTGAAAGATGGTAGCAGGTAAGAGAGCTGCTGCTGATCCCACGAGTTCCTCAAATGAGAATAAAAGAACTTGCAATGCGCAAGGAGGGACTACTGAGCCATTGATTTCAGGTCTGCTTGTTTTCCCTTTTTGTGCCTGTATTTTCTTTGACCGTTAGAGCACTCACAGATGTCTTGTATGATGTATCTAGATGACTCTCAATATCTGCAGAGTCAGTTGGGTGAACAAGTTTCAACAGATATGAGTAGAAGTGTTGTCACACTTGTTTTGTCTCGAGGTGATTACACTACTTTACCCTTAATTTTCAGATAATTGAACATTGTTAGTTTTCATATGGAGTGAGTTGGGTGAACAAGTTTCAACAGATATGTTTAGATCTGTTTAGAAGTGTTGTCAGTCTTAGTTTTTCAGATAATTGAACATTGTTAGATGTGAATGATATAAACTATGATCTTGTGTAGGAGACAAAGTGCTATTTGCGTGCTCTGGTGTAGCTATAGAACGCCGGCGGAACTTCACGAGGTTTGTTACTGCAGCAAGCTTGGTTAGAGCTTTTGTGATGACGTTAAGGTTGGTGTTGATGATGACCATTTAGTATTTTTTAAACTTGTTTACTCAAAATAAATGTAACCATTCTATACTGTTTCCTTTTTTATATAATTGTAGATTGAAGTGTGCTGTGAAGGAGAAGTTGTCATAGGTGTTCTGGAAGAAATTGATCCGGAATATGAAATTGCTTTTGTCCAAGCTATGACCGCCCTTGATGTTCATTGTGTAACTCTCTATCCTGTTGTGGAATGGAAGCCGGAGACTGCGGCAGTAGCAGTCTCCCGAGACGTATCTGGGAAAATAATGGCGAGAACTGGCAAACTTGAACAATCAGCAAATCTTATTTTCTCTACTGCTTTTCAATTATTACCTGATAAGGTACACTTGCTTTATCCTGAGTGTTTTAATCATTTGAAAGACCCATTGTGTTCCCTCTTTTTTTTTTTTTTTTTTTTACTTTTATTTGTCACCGTTGACTGTACTGCAAAAAGTTTGACCTTTGGTACCTTTTAAACTTTATTATAGTTAAGTTGAATGGATTTCGTATGGTTAGATCTGCAATGGAACATACTTCAAACTTATATTTCTAAGTATTTTCAATTTTATTGTTAAACAGTAGCATTTACGATTTCAAGAGAATTTCATGTGAAAGTAAGCATATTCCTTGTAAATTTTGTTTCAGTGTAACCCTTGTTTGCCGCTGCTTTATTTTTTGTTCTAGGGTTGGCTGGGGGTGCCTCTTTTTGATTTTGAAGGGAACTTTGTTGGCGTGAACCTTGTTCCCATCATCTTGCCAAGGAGTCAAATTCTTGAACGGTGGAAGCATTTACGTAAGCCTGGAAGGTCAGTATTTTTTGGTGAAAAGGTGAAGTCTGTTACTTTCAGGTGTGGAAATATATTTCCAATTTGCTTATCTATGTTTCTAGTTGCAGCATTTAATGTTTACCCATAATAACAGCATAATGCTTTGGTATCTTTACTGAAAACAGGACCAGCTAGTCTAGTGGCATGTGTCGCAATTACTTTGGTCTAGTAGCCACATATTTGTTTGTCTAACTTAAAACCATAGAATTTTGTTGAGACTAAAATATTAGCTGGGATATGGTGTTTATGCTCAGTTCTTGTTTTCTTGGAATTTGAGCCACATATATGTTTGTCTAACTTAAAACCATATAATTTTTGTTGAGACTAAAATATGCACATTATTAGCTGGGATATGGTGTTTTTGTAGCTTGACTATGGAGGTATGCTCAGTTCTTGTTTTCTTGGAATTTTTTTTATGTCCAGGCATTCATGCTTATATTTACAAGATGTGCACGACTCCTGTCATCAAGGTGAGTACAAAATCACTATTTGTTAGGTCCTCTAGTGATCCAAATTAAGCATAACATTTATACTAATATAATAACTATTAGTCATTTACAGTTTGTATCGTTGTGTTAGCGCTAACCAATTAATGTTTTTACCATGTGTGTTGCGATTTAAGTATATACCACAGCATACGTCTATAGATTCATCAAGAAGTACTATGATATAATTATATATATAGTCGTATCATCAATCATTCATACATATACACATGCAGATAGTGCAATTGGTTGTGGTAGAATAAAATGCTACAGCATGTGATTGGTCCAGAAAAGGTCTGCCAACCATGAACATCAGCTGCTCCTTAAACCATATAGATGTTCATGGGTATAGAGAAGCCTTTTTACTTCTAATTTAGTAGTGTGCCCCTGCTAATGCTATGGTAAAAGTAAAAAAAAAAAAGTATTTTTTTTTGCACTTGGACTAAAACCATTTTCTAATGCTAACCCGGTGCCTAACAACTCTTGGGCTAAATTTGTCCATGATGCCTAGCCACTTCTAATATGAGTGGTTGGTTGCACAATATGCCATATATTTCTAATCTTACATACAATACTATTCGTAGAAACTTATGTGATAGCTACATTACTGTATTTAGATATATTACGAAGGATACATTCCAAGAAAAGTGATGTTCCCAGCAATGTAGAGTCTGAGGATGTTCTCCCCATTACATCAAAGGATACGTTCAATCGTGAGTCAATGTTTGTTATCTGGCAATTGAGCCTTTTCACAGATCTGCTGTACAACTGACAATTATTGTACCGTTGTCTCTTGTACCAGGTGGCATCGCTTTGCTTAATGCTCATCATGATCCTTTTGGTGATTTGTATCCTAATGAAGGTGTCTGGTGTGAATTTGATAAAAGTTTTTCTCTCCTCTTATCAAAAGTGTTGTTGCACTTGCTTCGTTCATTGGTGAGTTTAGTGTCCAAACTTGTATTCCTATCTATATTATGATCCTCTGCAACTAATAATCAAAATTACTATATCCAGGAGGAACAAAGTTTTTTTTTTTTCATGCACAGGATTTTTTCATTAACTTTGATGATGATTGTCAGACTATTCTGACTTCAGCAACCTTGGTTAGGCATCCTGATGGTTCACATAAGATTGTTGAGGGCCTGAAGGTTGATGCTCTAATACACTCTGATACTTGTTTATCCAGGATACTGCTTAAGTATCATTGTATCATTTGCAGATTAAGGTGTTGCTTCCAAACAATCAAAGTAAAGAAGGGAAATTGAAACATTGGAGTTTACAGTACAATGTTGCTCTAGTCAGTGTCAAGAACTGCCGTTATGTTCGTCATCTGGATCTTGAAAAAAGTTTCATTGAATTTTTCTTCCACAGTAGTAGCTGTCGGTCGTTCTTTTGAATCAGGTGCATTAATGGCTACAAGTGGGAGAGGAACCTGCTGGTCAGGCCCTTTTTTGATTGCGAGGATCTTTGTTACTCTACTTGTAAGATCAGTAAGGTACTATTTGTTGATTTCCTTTCTGCCCACTTGCATGTTACGTGAATGAGTAAACCTTATTTGCATAGCTGATGACCTCCGTGTAACCTTGGTTAGGTTGGGATTGGAGGCCCCCTTGTTGGTATCAACAGGAATTTTGTTGGCATGAACTACTATGACAAGAAAATGGGAACTCCATTTCTCTTTTTTGATGTTATCTGTGGAATCCTTCAATATTTCAAGACGAAGAAGTATGTTTGATTTCTTTCTTATTATTTAAATTGCATGTCAGTGTTAGTATTTGGATTTGTTTTGCACTAGACTGCAATTGAATGAACATTTCCATTAACTGGTTTAAGGAGATACAGTCGCCATAATTCTCTCTATATATCTTAGCTTTTATTTTGATTGACAGGACTGAGTATCGGTCAAAGGCTATGGGTAGGACGGTGTGCCACATTCGTGAAGGCAACAAATACGAGCAAAACCGGTATGTTGATACATCTCATTACCATCTTTGTACATTTCTCATCAATTTTCATTGTGGGGAAATTTTGAATGGCAGGTGGGTATTGCCTGATCCAGGTAGTATGGATGAAGCTGAACGTAACGAGGAACGCAAAGTCCTAGCCAGCCTCTGCAAAACCAGGAGTCGCCGTATCCAGTATGCATACACAGATGGTGATATTACCGTGTTGAAGTAGGCAGTTTTTGTTCTACCGGCTGAATTACTCTTTTAGCTATGACTGATGACTGAAGTATCATTTCATGTTTGAACCAGTATCCTTGTTATGTAAAGTTAGATGATGCTGTTTCTAGTTTGTGAAAAAAAGCATGTGATTTAATGCTTAACATGTCATTAACAGCATTAGTAAGGTCCTGGGATCTAAGTTAAAACTACAACATTGTATATTTTGCTGTGGTGCTTTTGTTTCATTGTTACCGTATATGCTCTTGATTTGCTTGAGGGCAAACGCAAACTATTGGCAATGAGATACTTGTTTTGAAGTGTAACTGGCCTGTGATTGATGAATTCCTCGTCATTGGAGATATAAGCACGCATGACTTCCCTGTAAGCAGAAAAGCTAATCAGTGTGCTCCAATTATTAATAAAGCGCATCCAGAGAGCTCTTTGCGAACTGTCGTATCTAACAGTAACCAAACTGTCAGTCTAGTCTCGATCGCCTCTTTCTCTCGAAACCTCACCTCACGTCAACAATGTTTAAAAGTTTAGAGCAATTGATGTGATAGGTTAGGGCAGGGCATAGTGTACGTTAGCTGCATCATAATCATACGTACCCCCTGCTTTTGTACTACCCAAAAGCATAGAAAAACATTCAAGAGTTCAAAGCGTGACGGCGCGCCCGCCCAATACACAGCGCTTAAGAGGAGTCTACGGCACATCATCCAGGATTGTTACATCCGAAGCACAGACATTCAACAAGCTATCAGGCCTGGAAATTGCATCTGTTGGAACCAAAAACTGAGCAGCCGATGGACACAACCCTGATAATGCATTCCTGTACAGGGTTTGAGGTGGCAAGCAGGCTTTTCTCTCCAACTTCATCACGAATTCTTCCACTTGTGCACCCACTTCTGACTTTTTTTTTAAAAAAAACAAACCAGGCAGGAGAGCTGCCGATTATATTAAAAAGAAGTTAAGCTCAGACTGAGCACAACGATACAACAACTAGACGACCACAAACTACAACAATAACCACGGAGACAACAAACACGACTACCAACAGCCACCACTGAAGACAACAAAGACGACTACCAACAACAACCTACCGACAACGACGAACAGAAAAAACCCTACAACATATTACGAAGAGGCAAAGTAACCTCCGCCACAAGGTTCCAGAAGGCAGGACCTTTTAAACCCATCAAAGAATTGAGGATGTCTGGTGGCAACAATCCCTTCAAGAAGTGTACGACGTCTTGAATTGCGTCGTCATCGAGCTTCCCATCCTTCCCAACAATGCCCAAATCCCCTAACACACCGCGTCGAGCAAGACGACCACTTCTGCGAAGCGAAGACTTATCATAGGACTTGCGTCGTCGACGACGACTCATTGTCACGAAGGGTGGCGAAGAGGGGGGTACTGGAGGACATGCCACATCCAGCTCCATCGTGGTTGTGCCACGCTCCACATCAGTGGGCATGACAATAGGGTCCTCAATTGTCACATCCATACCGAATCTCAGCTTCTTCCTCATCGGAAGCATCTTCGCCCAAAACAGTATCTTCAAAAGATGTATCGCTCTCCTTGGAGAAGTCCAATGCAACCTCGGTTGATTGTCTAGCGACCCTTGTAGTGGTGAGTTCTTCGATGGAGATGACAGCTTGGCACAAATTTTCCTCCCGTGCTTGCTCTTGGCACTCCTGTGATTGCTCCTTTACATCCTCCAACACATTGTTCAGGTCCACCACGGCTACCGACTTCTCATCATGCTCCTCTTGATCCTCCAACACATTGTTCAGGTCCACCACGGCTACCGACTTCTCATCATGCTCCTCTTGATCCTCCAACACAATTGTTCAGGTCCACTACAACTTCGCGTCTTACGGGTAGGCATGAAAGCGGACAAGAGTGTTGGAGCCGAAGAATGGTGAACTGGGGAACAAGGGCCAAATAGACCGACCAAATCTGGAACAAAGGGGTCCTTGCATGGTGACTCGACGGTTTCCAGATGGTTGGCTATCCGAGCAAGCCACACTTTGATAGTTGAGGCCTCATCCTTGAGTGGACGCACCACCTCCTCAAGCTGAGATATGAAGAATTTCTGGAGCTCTGAGCGAAGTGACTCCAACATAGGCCCAATCAAGGAATGAAGATCCGAGGTGGATGAACCATATGAAGTGCGACCATTATAACCACAAGCAAAGACAACAAAGATCGTGGTTAGTCGGGGTTTCGACAACGTGATCACAATGCTCGTTTGAGGATATGTAGCCACACCATCGGCCCAACTCGAAAGTACTACGAACATGGTGATGCCGATGGGCCATAGGCGAGACAAATAGCATCTCACGCCCATGACTTGAAAGCAAGACCCGATCCACCCGAGACTTGGACGATTAGGGACGATTGCCGCATCTACACAAATCCGACGATGGGGTATGCGGGGGTGATTCTCGCGACGTGGCGCCAAGGCTTTGAGCTCGGCGGGGAGGCGCATGGCTCTCACATGCTAGCCGCGAACGCCTGCCGAGCCGCGAAATCGCCGATACCGGTGGCCGACCGACGACGACGAGCCGAATTGTAGATGAATTGATGCGCCGACGGGAGGGTGTGGCCGGAGCGGGGCGTGGCAAAGGCAATCCCACCTCTCGCTTCCGGTGAATGTTTTCGCCCGCAGACGCAGCGCTCGGCCGGGAATGGCGACGGCTGCCGGCGACCACGAGTGGCGCGCGGCCAACGGCGCCCGCCTCGCCGGAAGAGTTGCGGCGTGCCGCTGCGCCGCGCCAAGCCGAGGTGAGTGGCGCCGTGAGTGGCCGGCCGGCTCGGGACCGGCCTCTGCGGTGGGACGCAGCTAGCGCTGCCACATCATGACCGGGCGAAGCTGCAATAAGAGGTTGCCGATCTCCTTATGTGCCGAGAGGAGACACAAACGGGTGGATGGATAGATCTTGGAGAGAGAGCCTGCATCCAAGATTTTTGGGCTGGGGATGCCGGAGCTGCAAGGTCCCTGCTGGGCGGTAACGGCAAGTGTCGGGTGTTCCGCTTGAACTCCACAAAGTGTGTCCTGCTTTTTTACTGACCTGGAGGCATATCCACCCACTGACTTGAATAGTGGCATCCATCTTCTAGCGCATCAATGATCTCCAAAGTTGTATCCAGCGAACCGAGGACACCGGGCGTTTCCTCTTTGATGAGATCTATCCATTGGTACCCAAACCCCGAGCTATTATGACCGAAGCGCTGGCGACGGCGAGCGGCGGCGCTTGTTCAACGGCCAACTCGCCATCTCCTGAACGGCGAGGCGCGGGCGAAGCTGGCTAGCAAGCTGGGAGGTCGACGCTACCCTAGAACAAGTACTAGCGAGGCCGCGAGCTGCGAAGCGGTTCCATCTCGTACACGGGGCGGCAAAATTCTAGTTCCGGGAAGCTAGGGCCCTAACGGCTCGGATGGATCGGCGCCCGAGCATCGATGGCGGGGCGAACTCAATGTGCGCCAAAAAGAGGGACACGGACAAGAGAGAGGTCGGGTGTTGAGTATGTTCCAAGTTCACCTTATAATGGAGGTCGGGCTATGGATGTCTTCACTTCATCACAAAGAAATTGAGTACTAGCACGAATGGTTGTGGATGCTACAAACATCGCTTCTCGCAATTGCCGCCCGAAATGGGGCAAGCGCAAAATGAAATTCAAGAGCACCCGATGCGCTCCCCATTCCCTTGACACGTGAGGCGGGGGCGCGGGGCTCTACGGGGCGGCGTGGCGGCTAGGGGCGTGGGGCTCGGCCACCGGCATGGTGGCCCCGCGGCGCTATCGTGTGTGGCGGCGCTCTTTCGCGTGAAGAAGAAGGGAAGGGTGAGAAACAGAATTTTATTTCTCTTCCGGAGTTCCCGACCTTAAAATTGCCAAAGAGGAGTTTTGATTAGGGTTTAGTGGATTTTGGGATAGCCTAGGGGTCCGGATGCAAAGTTGAAGAGTTTTTTCAAGAAGGGAATGGTGGGAATGGAAGGGCGAGCATTCAAGTCTTTTGGCACCGGATCGAAAGTGGACCGGTGGAGTGCCACATCAACCAAAGTGCTAAATATTTATCGTTTTGTAGCAGAGTGTGCTAAAAAAATACTAACGACCGTTAAGGTGCTATTTGGAGAGCGTGCATCCGGTAATGTGGTAAAAAGTGATAGGAGTATAAGTTATATACCCCGTGAAACGGAGTAGAACAGCGCCAAGCTAGCAGCAGCACTCACTGTGTCCTTGTGGGAGTTTGGATGCGTTGTTGTGTCCTTTGTAGGGTCCATACTCCATAGCTGACGATGTACTCCCTCCGTTTCTAAAAAACATGCAATTGTGGGAGTTGTCGGGTCAAAGTTCATCAATTTTGACTAATAAGTTTATAACAAAAAGTATTACGGTTATGTCTTGAAATAAATTTATTATGAAAATATATTTCATAACTAATCTAATGACATTTAATTTGTCTCATAAGCCTTAGTATTTTGTGATATAATTTTAGTTAAAGTTTGTAATGTTTGACTCTTCGAGATATGAGAATTGCATGTTTTCTGGAACGAAGGGAGTACCACCTCCAGACCCCGCACCAGGTGAGCTTGCAACTCCTACCCTGTCGGCTATCCACCCCCACCGTCCATGTGCGG